>SKCR01040430.1:0-120833 GCA_019454045.1 Zanthoxylum bungeanum
AGCCTTAGGAGACTCATACATAGACATGTAGATATTCATTTGATGATCACTGAACGACTCACTGGAAGTACTGCTAATAGATTGCACACTAATGTCAATAGGATTCTTCCTAAGTCGAGTAGCATACAAATACAAATCAGTTCTAGGCATTGTGCCTGCAATGTGCCAAATTTGTGTAGTTATGGCCGATGGAAGTTTATTTGCATCGTTAGAACGTATACGAAAAAAAGACAAATTCAAGCGAAATGGCATATCAATAGGTGCTAAAGCATTGATATATTGTCTATGTACCTTGAATTTGTTATTGACAAGTTTAGCCTTGAACATACCTCACCCAATAGATGTCAAAGCAGTGAGGATCAAAATTGGTTTAGGACCAAAATTAATAGTCATAATAAGTGTTATCGAAAATTGCTATTTACCTATTGACATACGTAGACTTCAACTTGCCAAATCTAAGAAGTTGAAATATGGCTATAAGTTCCACTTCCCACTATGAAATTTAATTTAATTATTGAATTCATGTTTTCCTTTAAGGATTATGGTATTACGTAAAGTAGTGGGATATGTTACTAGGTTAAAAATCCATGACTTAGATAGTGATTAATATTTTGGAAATTGAATGCTAATTTCTTCTTTATTCTATCCTATAGATAAAATTAATACTTCTAATCAACTACATGCATATTTTATATTTGTTTTCTGAATCTACTTCTGGTTGTAGGTTTTCTTTAATAGGTTCTAGATTAGTATAGTTTAGGATATAATTTATATTAGTCTAAACCATCAAGAACTAATCTTTTAATTCTCTTGAAGAATTGACATGGCTAATAAATTAGTTGCTAAGTCATAATAGATAATCTAGATTAATATATGATTTTAAGGATATAATCCTATAGAGAGAATAGTTTCTTGGGCAGTAAGGATTGACAAGCATTGTTTCATATCTCGAGTGTTGGGGTTTTGGCGCGGGCGCGGCCAAAGCTCGCGGTTCGGGCGAAATCATAATCTTAAAACTTTTTAAATTACCGAATAAATTATTCAATATCTAATATGAATAATTCATTCATATTGCACCTAAACATATTTATTCGATATCAAATAATGATATAAATAGCAAAGAAACATCGCGAAAGTTTTACGAAAATATTTTTCCATAAAATGGCATAAAACGTGTTTTTGACCGAACCGACTACCCAATACACATGAGGGCTGCCTAGGTCAGCCCCAATAGTATTTGGGCAGTTCGTTGGCTGCCCGAATAGTGAAAAATTCATTTTTTGGGCAACCGTCACCCGGTTGGCTCAAAAGTCACCGGTTGGTCGATTTTTGCTGTTTTCGGTTATTTGAGCTCCGAAACAATTTTCGGAAATTATTCCAACACCCAAAACACATCCAATACATTTATATGACATCAAGTTCATCAACCTAGACCTAGATTTTGCAGATCTGATCCAGAAACTAAAAAATGTCAATTGTTTATGCTTTAATCCAACTTTTTAAACATTAATCAAATTAATCTTAACACCAACCAAAGTCACCACAAATGAACCACCCAAGAACAATTCTATACATTACAAGAGTGGTCATAACACTTTAGAATGGTAACTTATCATCAAATGGTTAAATTGAATAAATATTACAGTAATATCATCCAATACTACTTCACACAAGCTCAAAACCTTCCAATCCATCCTCCAAATCCAAAAGCCCCAAATTTATTGAAAAGAAGAAACCCTAGGATCTTACTAGATCATCGAGAAACAAGAAACATAATTTCTAAGCTTAAGGATATAAAGAATTACCTTTAATTCTCTTGATTCTTTGCATTTTCTTGATTTTCTTTCCTTGAATCATCAAGAAATATTTGAGAGTATTTGGAGATGAAGAGAACCGTCCATGGCTTCCCTTAAATGAAGAAAAAAAAATTTCAAATAAAAAAAGCTTAACCGACTTTCAAAGGGGGGCATTTTGGTCATTTTTTACGATTTAATTCAATTAAATATAATAAACTTTAATTTGAAAAATCAAATTTGCACACTTAAGCTTAATAAAATCATGCCATTTGTAACCAATAATAATCAAACATTTTTCATAACAATTATGAAAAAAGTATATTATTTAATTATTCAAATATTTAACATTTAAATATCTAAATAATTAATTAATATAATAATTATTATATCTGTATTTTTATTTACATTAAATAAAAAATACATATATTAATGGTATGTGTCAAAGTCTAATTTGATAATTAATTAGTGTGTATCTAATCAAATTATGTATCAAATACAAATACACAATAATTACGATTGACTAAAATCCCCTAAAGCATGTGTTTTTCATTTAACCATTTAAACGATTCGAATTAACTCATTTAATCCGATGAAGTAATATGAATAATCTGTATTATTCATAACGCGTTGCCCAAGTGCTCAACGAGTACACTTCATATTGTGGGACTCTCTAAGTTTAGGTTTATCCGTCACAAAATCCAATCACGTGTCCATAATTCACCCACTCATGAATTATGACGACGACAGATAATCTCGCTAAAATATGCAAGTCGAGGTCATTGCATACGTATAATCCCTCCGTCACAGGCTATCCATATTATACCTGTGATATAGATAAGAACGTCAAATCTGTATGGTATAATATAGTAGACTTTTCAAATTTATGATCTCTAAATAACACTCGGAACTGATTTCCGAAGTTATACCACGGCCATAGATTTACTAGATCGTAAACACGTGTAAGATACCTATGCCCTGTACACAGGACTGACATATTCTATCTTGATAAGCACATGATATCATGAGCATCAGTCCACACCCAAAGAACAGATGGAGGTCTGATCCAAATAGATCGATGATGTGACTGCCACTAAATAAGTAATATTATGGAAAAATGCATTGATCGTATTCATGAATCAGACATAAATACGATTCAGATTGGCACTCTGAGCACCAATCCTAACAATTTCTCCCACTTGCTCTAGTGCCAATCCATGGTATCATATACACATCTCAATGTGTATCATATACTCATGGCCCTCAAGAGCTCACCTAGCACTCAAGAGGTAGGAAACAACAAGTAAGCCCACTATTACAAATTGAGTCTGTCCAACAAACCCAATTGTTTACCTTAGCCAATCATCATTCATATTTTGTAGAACCCAAGTTCTACATCAATATGACTCAGAAACGATATCAATATTGTGCTATAGCTATTAAGTTGTCTATGTATTTAGAGATCAAATCCAAAATATTATACAGACAACCACAAACACAATACTAGTATCAAAACTTCTACTCTATAAGGTCATTATGCAACTTCATAAGTCAATACTTCATAAGTTACAACTAATTCTACTAATTCAGTAGAATCAATGGTGACATTCCCACCGCATCTTCTCTGACATTATATGACGTAGACCATCTAACGTCATAATTAGACTCAATACTAATCTGACCCTAATGGTTGCGGATTATATTCTCCATGAATAAGAAACTCATTCTTAATATCTCAAAGATAACAAAGAACACGTTTCAAGATCCATCCTATGGTCTATATCGTATCAAAATAGCTCGTAACTATTACGATTAAATTGATATTTTTAATCGTACATTATACAGTATTCATTATGCTATTGATGAGTGGTAAATGTATATCATTATTTCCCATTAATTTGACCTAATATTTTATTTTGTTTCTTGATTTTTGTGAATATTTTGATATTTTTTGTGTTATTTTGTAGATAAATAAAGTTTTAGGACTCTTTGGAGGTGATTCGGGGCCAAAACAGTGAAAAATGGACAAAAATGGGCAAAACTATCATTTGGGCATCGCGACACGCATCCTGCGTCGCGATCGCTAACGTGCGCTAGAGTCTGCTAACGTGCGCTGGGACACGTGGACCAATCAAAGAAGTTTTTCTAAAATACACCGTTTGTTAACGTGCACCGAATCTACTAACGTGCACCTGCCATGTGTCAACATCACAGTAAATCATGCTAACGTGTGCCAGACACGTGTCATCATCACATGCTATCGACAATCATCATCGCCGCATCAGCACAGACGTCATCAATGATGTCAGCACAACAATCAGTGGTTGCCACGTCAGCATAATTATTGAGTTAATCATTCAGCCCCTGACACTTGTCACCATCTCAGCAAAAGGCAAGCCACACGTCCTTCATGAACGGCGTGTCGCGATGAAAAAACAATCTTACGTGTCGCGACACGCGAAGCAATTTTTCCCTATAAATAGAGGCCGAAATTTCATAAATGAATTCATACCTTCTTCTATGTAATTCCTTAAGAATACTAAGAAGATTATATCTTATTTGTTTATTTACAACTTTCAGTAATTAATTTTTGCATTTGCACTTTCTTTTATTTACTTTTCAATCTTTACTTTATGTAATTTACTTTTACACAACAATACTTTCTTTCTTTACTTTTCAGTAATGAGGAGGTAACTCCCCCTTGCGGGGGTAAAAGGTAAAGCTTTTATTACTATTATTTAGATTAATCTCCCTTAATTATAATATATATACTATTTAAAACATGACTTAATGAGAATACCACTTTATTCATCGGTTGGTAATTATTGAAATTGGTTTTAAACTTGACTAAACTGGATACCGCCTGATTGGTCGGTTGATAATTAATTATTAATTTGATTTAATCAGGATACCGTATATATGGCTGGTTGGTAATTATCACGCAAAGTTTATATTATGACAAGAGAGATATCTAAAATAGTAGTGATAAAAGTGGATCATTTAACCTCATCATTTTCTTTTATTTTATTTTTACATTTTTAATTTCTAGCATTTACTTTTCTGCTTTTACTTTCTGTCATTTACTTTCGAGCATTTACTTTATGTCTTTTATTTTATTTAAGCTTTTACCAGCCTTAGATATGTGTCGTAACTAAGTCCGTTATCTGGGGTTGTGATGAATTCCAATATCACCGGTTAATAAGGTGTTATTTTACGGTTTGGCTAATATGAAGGTTGTTGGGAAGCGGCCTGCGAGTGCGCAGCGGAAAATTAAAATTATTCTGCCGCTTTCCCTTTGCCCAAGACCCATTTTTTTTTATTATTCTACAAGCCTAGGCATGTTACTATATATTCTAAGCATAAAACTCATAAAACATGCAAAGAACATAAACCTAAACATGCTAACTATCATAAGAACTCTAAATAAAATAAAGAAAGAAAAAGACTTACTTGAACCATAGACTCCTTCAGTCCTCCCTCTAATCTACAAGCTTTTATCGAACTCAGCAAGCTCTTCCAAGTTCCAAAGAGCCACACAAGTGTGTAGCCTCCAAATATGCACACACCAAAGCCAAAACTCAACGGTAAGACTACGCCTTGAGTGCACGGGTATTTTGCCCTTGGTGCTAGCTTAGTCAAATACCTCAAAACTTTTAACTCGAAGTTCCTATAGTCAATTAGACTTAAGGATCCTCAAAAGCAGTGGCTTACTCTTAAACTTTAGAGTTGCTCACTTATATAAACCCAAGATATGAAAGGTTTGGTGTAAAAATTTGTGAAGAATTCTTTGGGTTTATATAGTGCTCCAAAGACAACAAAATTAATTAAGAATCTGATGTGGGATAAAAGCTAATTTAATCTTAGCCATTGGATCTTAATTTAGTGGTTTAATGAGATTATAAAACCCTAATAAGAGTTTGGGCCGAATTGGAATTCAAAACAAATAACAAAATTATTTTTACTATTTATGTGAATAGTAATTTTTTTTAATTCCAATTCCCAAAGTGTCCCCATCGCCATTTACCGATCCCTAAGCCACTATGGAACTTCATAAATGATCTGTTCAATAATTAAACACATTGAACCATTTATGAACAATTCCTACAGTAATCATATATGCTATTATATTTGTATTGTACACTGTTAACCATTGATTTCGACTTTGTTGTGTGTGACCTTTTGGGTTCCCCTCAAGTTGGACATGAAATGAATCGTGATAATTTAATCGAACATAAATTATCCTCCGATCAGATGGTCGTTCAATTTCAATGACCAAGATTGACATCTAGCAACATGCCAAGGCCCCGAAATGAGAAGGAAAGATATATATACCCATTCTGTATGCGATTTACATATGATACGGTCACTGGCCTCACTGTATCCCCACCTATTGACCTAGTGTACGAAAGTGTCTACCCATATGGTCAAAGGTATGATGTTGATAGTGTCATGAATCGTGCTAACCCAAGAATCTCACATGATTCTTCCGCTGTGGCCACAGTCTCAAGCACTGATCACACATATCAACTCGTGAACTAGAATACTACTCTTATAAGAAAATATTATCTGAGAGAGTGGCGATTCTCTGTTGTATCTTTACAAACTTCATGTGTTTCAACAAATGACCTAATCATACCCTTATGACCGGATCTCTTGAACAGAGAAGTAGAATGTCAAAGTTATTTGATCCACAAATACGATTGTAAAGACCTCAAGTCTAAGGACTAGTCATATAATCGATACATGAAAGTTATCACAGACACATGGGATAAACACTCCATATGAAAACTTTCGGCGGTCAGTTCGATGGACACGAGCAACTCATGCATCCATATGATACACCAAGCGGATGGATCTCCGCTAGTAGCCTATGAGATCAGCTACCCCACTTAAGGGCGGATCATATCATCATGCTAGTCTCTCCACTTTGTGAACGCCCAGATTATTCACAAAACTATGACTAGGAACATTTAAGAGTAATGATTCTCATAAGGCGTGGAAGCCATCGTCTTATTACTCCAAGGGCTTTATTACAGTGTTGATGATTCATATAAGTTATGTAAGACACATATAATAAAGATTGCCATTTTATTAATTAATAAAAATATTACAAATACATGTACATATAGCCCATCCACAAGTTGGGTATAGGTCATATCCCTAACAATCTCCCACTTGCACTATAGCCAACTAGTATGAATCTGGACACCATACTCTCGGGTGTGCCTATCATGCTTTTGTTGAGTTAGCCCTTTAGTCAGAGAATCTGCAAGATTATCTTCTTTGGGTATTTTCTCTATAATAACTTCTTTTTTCTCAACAATCTCCCTGATGAGATGAAATCGCCTGAGTACATGCTTGGATTTCTGGTGGGACCTTGGTTCATTTGTTTGAGCAATGGTGCCCGTGTTGTCACAGTACATCGTGAGGCCATTATTTATCGCGGGAAGCACTTCCAGCTCCGTGATGAACTTCTTTATCCAAACTGCTTCTTTAGCTGCCTCAAATACTGTAATATACTCGGCTTTAGTGGTGGAGTCCGATGTAGTTGACTGTTTTGAGCTTTTCCAACTTACAGCACCGCCATTTAAAGTAAACAAATATCATGTTTACGATCTGCTATCATCCCTATCGGTTTGAAAGCTCGCATCACAGTAACCAATGACTTTCATCTCAGAACAATCTTCGTATGTCAAAAACACATCCTTAGTTCTTCTCAGATACCTGAGGATTGTTTTGACAATTGCCCATTGTTGCTCACCAGGATTTGCCTGATACCTGCTCGTTATGCTAAGAGCATAAGAGACATCAAGTCTTGTCCATAGCATGGCGTACATGATCGATCCTATTGCTGAAACATAAGGGATCCTACTTATACGCTTTCTATCTGAAAGGAGTATGTGGACATTGCTCCTTAGATAATTTGATTCCATGACAAGTTGGTAAATTACCTCTTTTGGAATCTTCCATTTTGAACCTTTTCAAAACTTTATCTATGTACGTAGATTGAGAAAGTCTTAACAACATCTTATATCTATTACGGTAGATCTTAATACCGAGTATGTAGGCTGCTTCTCCCAAATCTTTCATGGAGAAATTCTGAGATAACCATTGCTTGGTGGCTTGCATCATGGGAATATCATTCCTGATGATTATTATGTCATCGACATATAATACAAGAAATACAACAGCACTCCCACTACTTTTCCTGTAAACACAAGGCTCGTGTACATTTTTGATGAAGTCACATTCTTTGATTGTCTCATCAAATCGTATGTTCTAAAATCTGGAGGCTTGCTTGAGTCAATAAATGGATCGTTTAAGCTTGCATACTTTATTATGATCATCCTTAGATGCAAACCCCTCAGGTTATGTCATATAGACTTCCTCTACGAGGTTCCTATTAAGGAAAGCTGTTTTGACATCCATCTGTCAAATCTCATAATCAAAGTGTGTAGCTAGTGCCAGCAAAATTCGAATGGACTTTATCATTGCAACAGGCGAGAAGGTTTCGTCATAGTCAATTCCTTGGATTTGTCTATAAACTTTTGCCACCAACCTAGCCTTATAGGTTTAGATGTTGCCTTCTGCATCAATTTTACGCTTATAAATCCACTTGCAGTCTATGGGTTTTATCCCTTCAGTTGCATCTACCAAGTCCCAGACTTGATTCTGATACATAGAGTATATTTCGGATTTCATGGCCTCAAGCCACTTGACTGAATCAATGTCACGTATCGCTTCGTCATAACTAGTGGGATCGTCATCATCAATGACCTGATCATTGTAGGACACAAAAATCGGCGACGGTGTCCCAAGCTCACGGCCTAGTTGGGAGTACGGAATAGCCCACGGGGGACGATATCAGAGAATAATAAAAATGGAGTCGCCACACGATGTGAACCGGGAAAATGATTTAAGGCCGCACTCGCCCTTCGCAAGGGAAGACCTCAAACCTTTGGGTTCGGAATGGTCCCTTACTTATGCCACTTGTAATGAAATGATTTGTACAGTAATTTAATCGGATTTACGCAATATATATTTCCAAAAGTATCCTATTTCTAAGTTCGCAGGCATGAAAATGAAGCTCATATCTAAGTTTGCATATAACCTATATCCAAGTTGCATATAACCTGTATCCAAGTTTGCATGCATAGAAGTAAGTGAAATAAAGGCAAGCACACAATCTCACGAACAAATTAAGTAGATAAATTTGGGAATATAAATAGATGATAATAGTAAAAATGTCAATAATGAAATGATATGATTAATTATGTAATGCAAAAGAAATTACCAAAGAAGCGAACATTCATGAAATGTGATGAAAATAAATATGTTCACTGTATATACATTCGTGTAGCGTTTGAAAACGCGTTCGAACGGTAAACAGAATGTTCGCGTTTGTATAGCATTCGCGAACACGTTCGAACGAGATAAGACCTGATACATGATAAAAAAAACACATGCGCGTTCGAGTAGCGTTCCTAAACGCGTTCGAACGGACTGAGACAGAATGCATACGTTCATGTAGCGTTCGGAAACGCGTTCAAACGAGATTACCAAAATGGAATCTGAAATGACACAAACACATGCATGGATAAACGAATACACAATGTAGGACCTCATGTGCCTGATTGAACACATTTCACATTCAATCGAGTGCACTTCGTCCGGCGCGGTAAAACATCATGGTAAAGGTACCATTTAGGCATTTCCCTCGAATGGAGGACCTTTAATCCACCCTAGTTAGCCCATGCGCATTAAATTATCAATACATGAATAAACAGATAAATAATATGGGACCTTGTATGCCCGATTGAACACATTTCATGTTCAATCGAGTGTACCTCGTCCAGCACGGCAAAACATCATGGTAAAGGTAGCCTTTAGGCATTTCCCTCAAATAGAGGACCTTTAATCCACCCTATTTAGCCTATGCGCACTAGAATTCAATGCATGCGTAAATAAAGCAATGATATGCAAAGGGTAAATGACATAATAAAAGGCGCGGTAAAACATCGTGGTAAAGGTAGCCTTCAGGCATTTCCCTCGAATAGAGGACCTTTAATCCACCCTAGTTAGCCCATGAGCATTATATTACCTTGCATACAGATGAATGAGACAATAATGTGGAACTCCGTATGTCCGATTAAACATATCTCACATTCAATCAAACATACTTCGTCCGGCGCGGCAAAACGTCGTGGCAAAGGTAGCCCTTAGGCTTTTCATCCCTCAAAACAGAGGACCTTTAATCCAACTTGATTTTCCCATGCGCATTATATCATCAATACACAAACAAATAACATACGGAAAGTAAATATCAGAATGTAAAATGTGAATAATAGACGAACAAGATAAAATAAAGTCAAATATGTGCCGTTTGCTCAAGTGGTACGTGGAGTTGTTTCCCAAGTACAGACTGCACTACCGTCCATTCAGATTCGGCTACGGAATTTACGTTCTGGTTTCCATCCGATATACCATAAGAGACGACACATATTCCATTCATCCAACAGCCATAGCATACATTAATCAACAATACCATGCAGAGTAAAGCAATAAAATAAATAAAAAATAAAGGATAATAAATAAAAGGGGTGCCCTCAGGTCTAACCTCTTAAGTCGTCTCTCAGAAATGCGTTACACGGCCGTCGGAAGGGTTGATGCTCCGCAACTCCTCTGGTTCACTGGTTCAACGTTTTCCTTCACTGTTTCGCTGTTTGGGCTGCTGTTTTCACTCTGTTTCGCTACTGTTTTGGTTGTATTTTCTAGTCACTATTTTTGCTGTATTAAAGGACTGTTTTGTGTTGTCTAGGGACTATTTTTTGGGTTATTCGGCTGCTGTTAAAAGATGCAGTTCAGAGGCAGTTTTTATGGGATAAAAGGTGCAGTGCAGGGGGTCAGATGGGGTGTTTACTCGGTGTTCTCAAGCAATTTATGGACAGGATTTGCGGTGGTTACAGGGCAGTATAGTTTGGGCAGTTATAGGCGTGAAGCATGGGTTGTTATAGGCGTGAAGCAAGGGCTGTTATAGGAGTGAGGGAAAGACAGTTTTCTGAGCTGATGGCGTGATGAAGGGGTTTTGTACGTAAGGTTACTGGATGGGGTGTGGATCTGTGCGTGAAGGGTTGTTGGGTGGAGGGGCTGTATGCGTGAAGTTACTGGATGAGGGGCTGTGTGGCGTTGATTTGTTGGCAGATTATGGGGCTGTTATGTGAGCTTTATCGTGAATGCATGGTGAGAGAGAGGGCGTTAGCGTGAGTGGAGCTAGGGGAAAATTTTTGAGGGGATTCGGGTTTCTTTCTTCTGTTTGTGTTTTTGCCGTGAGAGTCTAGCTAGGGAGTTTAGAATTTTCTGTTATTTTTATAGTGATGTATTAGGGTTATGCATGGGTTTTGAAAAGGAAACAAATCAATTAGATTAGGGATGGATTTAATTAGTTTATAAAAAGGGAAAGAATAATTGTATTTTGGTGGGGGAATATATTTATATTTGGTGAGTGAATTATTTAATTGAATTTAGATATTTGGTAATTATGAAGGTGAATTATTTAATTTTGGAATGAGATTTGTTTTGATTTAATTTAATTTGATTTAATTTAATTTCAATTTAATTGATTTTAATTTAATTTGTGACATGTTTTTTAAATGTTTTAATTATTTTTGGATTTGGTTTGGGCGAAATGGGCCTTGGATGGGTGCGGGGGTTTTGGGCTAAGGATGTGTTTTAAAAAAGAGGTCCAACAAGTGAACCCGAAGCTAAACAAGCGAATTAAATCCAACAAAAATGTCAATTCTTGACTTTTCCATTCCAACGTCTGTTTCCCGCGACTTCCACAACTAAAAAGGTAGTGCCTCCGTACGAAACTCATCATCGGGACTTATATTCAAAAATACAGTGCCTACAATCACCCCACTTTGATGGGACTTGTGCAGTGTGTGACAATGACAATCCTATCAAAGTTTATGCAATGCATTTTTACTTACCTGGCTCGCTAGCTGCCACTTGACTTGCATGTTGATTTGAATTGAGTTAATTTGGTTGTGCCATACCCGACGTGCTAAACCCCATACCCAAGGTGTCGCGGTTATATCTCCATACCCGGAGTGCCATACCCGGCATGCTAAACCCCATACCCGAGGCGTCATAGTAGTGTCTCCATACCCGGAGTGCCATACCCGGCATGCTAAACCCCATACCAGAGGCGTCGCGGTTGCGTCTCCATACCCAGAGCGTCGCAATAGTATCTCCATAGCCAGAGTGTCGTACCTGGCATGCTAAACCCCATACCCGAGGTGTTGCGGTTGCGTCTCCATACCAATAATGTCGCAGTATTGTCTCCATACCCGGAGTGTCATACCCGACGTGCTAAACCCCATACCCGAGGTGTCGCGGTTGCGTCTCCATACCAAGAGTGTCGCATTAGTGTCTCCATACCCGGAGTGCCATACCCGGCATGCTAAACATCATACCCAAGGTGTCGCGGTTGCGTCTCCATACCCAGAGTGTCGCAGTAGTGTCTCCATACCTGGAGTGCTAAACCTCATACCCAAGGTGTCGCGGTTGCATCTCCATACCCAGAGTGTCGTAGTAGTGTCTCCATACCTGGAGTGCCATACCCGGCGTGCTAAACCTCATACCCAAGGTGTCGCAGTTACTTCTCCATACCCAGAGTGTCGTAGTAGTGTCTCCATACCCGGAGTGTTGATAATGTCTGTCTCCATACCTGGAGTGCCATACCCGGCGTGCTGATAATATCTGTCTCCATACCCGGAGTACCATACCCGGCGTGCTGATAATGTATGTCTCCATACCCGGAGTGCCATACCTGGCGTGCTGATAACGTGTGTCTCCATACCCGGAGTACCATACCCGGCGTGCCGATAATGTGTGTCTCTATACCTGGAGTGCCATACCCGGCGTGCTGATAATATGTGGGCCTCAAGCCTGGGACTCATCCCCAAAATTGATACTGACGTGGGCCTCGCCCCCATACTGATACTGATGTAGGCCTCGCCCCTAGACTGATACTGATGTGGGCCTCACCCCCAGACTGATTATTGATATGGGCCTCACCCCCAGACTGATACTGATGTGATAGTTCATTCCCGAACCATGCTATACTGCCTTTCACGAGATAGTCCTGATAGCTAGACAAATTTTCGTCTTCAAAGGATGCTTCGTGTCAAAACCAAAGAACCTTCAAAGTACTTAATAGACTTGAATCTGATCGTCTGCATGAGTGATCTGAACTAGACTCCTAGTGTGTGTGTGCCAAAGCTCTTTTGCGGCTTAATCCTTAAGTAAGCCAGTTCGATGATTTTGTCTTGGAGAATTGGATCAGTGGGTCTAACCAACCGAGATGTCTTGTACTCAACATGATATGGTTTTATTTTTCTTTTCTTTTCGTCTCTTTCTTTTATTTCTTCTTTTTGAACTTTTTTTTTCTTTTTCTTCTTTTTCTTTGACACACCTACCCTTTAAGGTAGCATTTCTCCTCATGGTGGTCCTAATACTCGCCCATGGATAGCGTCATGCTTATCGGTTATAGGCGGTCTAGTTTTTCTTTTCTTTTCATTGCAGAGACTTTTTCTTTGTTTCCAACCATATCATATATCGTAGCATAAGTAAACCAGGTTGGACATCCAGGCAAACGGTCATTCACTGATCCACCATCTCTTCAACTAGTCATCTCGCCCACAACTCAGGCTTCTACTGCTGAGATCCCATATTCAAGTGCTCGTGAGTCTAGCCGAGATCAACTACCCAGAATACCAGATGAGAGCATATCTCACACTTATCGTTTCTCAGGTTTCCCCCTACAACAAACAATGTCATCAACGGACATATGCTTAACCATCAAGGACTTCTATTCTCATTTTTTTTCACTTACTCACCCCACTGGAATTATTCTTTTCAATTGCCGATAATGTGGGCTTCGCCCCCTGGGATTCCATCCCGAAACTGACATCGTTGTGGTCCTCAACCCTGTGATTCCTCTCTGAAACTAACACTGATATGGGCCTCAACCCTATGATTCATTCCTAAAACTGATAATGTGCTATTGCTGTTTCTGATTGGCTTGTCTTTGCCGCTTTCTCTTTTTCTTCTTTGGAACCTATGAATACAAAAAAAAAAACAAACACAAAAGAGAATGCAAGATATGTTACGTGTATGTATGCATGCATGAATGAGTTTCATATCCCGTTGGGTTAGGTCTTCCGTCAATTCCCTTGGTGACTGCTCAGACTTCTCTTCCTCAAGCAAAGTACTGTTTCAATCTGTCTACGTTGATCGGCTCAATGAACTCATTCCCTAATAAATCTGACAGTCTCACTGCCCTGTTTTCCAATTTCTGAATGGCTATCCTGTCTTTTCTACTTGATTCTTCCGAGGATTCCCCGTGTTCTAAACATCGCTGAGTATTATAGTACCAGGGTTGAATGCTTTTGTCAAATATACTCATGTTGTATGTCGAAAGGAAGAGACTCAGGCAAGTAAACGAAATGAACGTCTTTATTATCAGTAAGAAAAGGTTCGAACAAGTAGACAAAGTCAATGTCTTTATTAAATTGTAGGATCAAATAAACTAGGAGGAACTGTTGGTTTCTAGAGTGGTCCCAAGATCAAAATAAGCATAAAAATAGAATGAATACTCAAAGAAGTGAGACGGAAAACACACTTACAATGAACGACTTTTGATGTGATGATCAACAAAACTTTCTCTTTTGCTTGTTTGAAGGATTCGGCCAATGTTCCCTTTTGTTGATGAAGTTGAACAAGCTCCAAGCTTTAAGGATTCCAAGCTCTTAGTTCGGTTCCCTATCACCTTGTATGGATTCCTTTAATGTGCTAGTAAGATTTGAAAGAAAAACAATTCCTCCATCTACCTCCAAGGCCCACGGTTTTACTATATTTAGGAGAGAGAGTTTTCAATTTTTTGCAATTTGTTTTCTAAAAACAATTATGAAAAAACCAATACAAAAATTTGGTATATCCTTTCCAAAAAGTCAAAGCAATTTTGGCTCCAAAATGGCATTAAATGCCCTCACCAACTTATGTCATGAATAGTGACTGCATGTCACTCACCAAAAAGGTGATTTAGACATCTATCACTAAAGTGACAAGTGATTTGACTTGTGATGTGACTTGCGGCCGCACTTGATTCAAAATCGTAGTGGCGTCGCAATCACATTCTGGGCTCGGTTTTGTTAATTCCGAATAAATGAGTTTTCCATTGTGTCGTAATTAAATCAAATTTAATTAAATAATCATGCCTAGCAAAATTACTATTCACATCGCTTGCGAATTAATTCTAAATCAATTCGTTAGCCCGAATTAAAATCCAATTTTCATTCCGCGTTGAAATCCAATTTCGTATAATATATCGAATATATTATTTTATCGATTAATTCCAAATTAATCGTTCTCTCTCTTCAAATAGTACTTTATCCCAGATAAAGTCTCTCCGCTATTAATCCCAGATTAATAAAGTTCGAATCATACGTCATCGGTGAATCTTCGGGAAGCGACCCAAGAGACCTCTGGATATATTGGCAGTAAATCCGGTCGTCGGACTATCCGAACACATACGTACCTAGTACTACGTTCTTACCGATTTATGAGACAAGATTGGCTTCTAGCAAAGCGCCATGCCTACCCAATTCTCCAGAAATATTCTTACTGTAATATATAATCTATGTCAGGCGTAGTATACATAGTATTGCGTATCTCGTGATCCAGTATCGGATGTCACATGCAAGGCATGGGGCTAGAATAGTGTTTGCCCCGTACGAAGCATATATCGGATCACTAGCAACTAGTCTCTTTGTTATCGGATAATCATGACCTAGTCATATTATCCCGATGGTTGCAACCCATTAGAGAACTAGTTCTGTATCCCTACGTGACCATCATCTCATTATGACTGAAGTGATACTTCCGTCTTGACATCACACCCAATACACTACGATTCTCAATAAACCTAGAAGAGGCGTACACAGAACCTGTTAAAGTCCTAGACGACCAAAACCAAAGCGTATTGATTGTCGCAAGTACTAGCGATGCAAGTCTCAGGTTAAGACCAAATACACCTACCCTAATACGGACTCCCATAGACATATAGTCATACTACCAATGAGATTCTGTGGTGTCTATCCAGAACGAAGCTGTTTTCCGTAACATCGGTAAAACACAACCTCCTACCACACTTGCATAAGTATCCAATACTTAAATATATGAGAACTATGTTGTTACGCTTCCATAACACGCACAAGTGCGATACTAGTCTATTTCACATTATCGATGTCCAGTCTCGATAATACTACGATTAGGGATATTTAATGATTAAACCGTCGTGGATTGATACTGTCTCATATCATCTCAATCCGGAACTAATCATAAGGACTTTCATCATTCACACATTTAAGTAATCTAATTACGAAATGATAAAAGGCAATTTCCATTACTACATAGTTAATTTGTACAAAACCACAATGTTTTTACAATCAGTGATGCTATGGGTCATAACTGTCCAACAATCTCCCACTTGGCCTATAGCCAGTCATTCAAGCATCTAATATCTGAACTATGTACATGTCGCTCAAACTTCGGCTGATGAATGGCTTTCGTCAGCGGATCTGCAATGTTGTCCTCTGATGCGACCTTCTCGATCTTCACATCACCACGATGTATGATCTCATGAATCAGATGGAAACGTCGAAGAACATGCTTGGATTGATGATGAGACCGCGATTCCTTAGCCTGCGCTATAGCCCCGTTATTGTCATAATACAATGGAATGGGCTCAGCTACTAACGGAACTACTCCTAATCCAATTAGGAATTTTCGGATCCAAACTGCCTCCTTTGCTGCTTCAGCTGCAGCAATATACTCCGCTTCAGTTGTTGAATTGGCAATAGTCCCTTGCTTGTAAGATTTCCAGCTTACTGCTCCGTTGTTCAAACAAAATACGTACCCGGATTGCGACTTGAAGTCGTCTTTGTCGGTTTGGAAACTTGCATCGGTATACCCAGTTACCTCAAGTTCTCCATCTCCATAGATTAAGAAAGCATCCTTAGTTCGTTTAAGATACTTAAGGATATTCTTAACCGCAATCTAGTGACCTTCACCTGGATAGGCCTGATAGCGACTACACATACTCAAAGCATAGGAGACATCAGGTCTTGTGCATATCATGGCATACATGATCAATCCGACTGTCGAGGCGAATGCTATCCGACTTATGTTGTCTCTCTCTTCTTGAGTTTTAGGACACATGTCCTTAGATAGAGGGACACCATGTGACACTGGCAACAGTCCCCTCTAGGACTGATCGATGTTGAATCTCTTCAACACTTTGTCAATGTATGTTCTCTGGGAGATTCCAAGCATCTTTCTAGATCTATCCCGGTAGATCTTTATTCCCCCAATAAAGGCTGCTTCTCCCAGATCTTTCATGGAGAATTTCAATGATAGCCAAGCTTTCACCGACGTTAACATGGGAATGTCATTGCCCATAAGCAATACATCATCAACATAAAGGACAATGAAAGTCAGTGCGCTCCCACTAACCATCTTGTATACACAAAGATCATCTTCGTTTTGAATGAAATCATATTCTTTTATGATCTCATCAAAATGTTGGTTCCAAGAACGCGACGCTTGCTTCAGTCCATAAATGGACTGATTTAACTTGCAAACCTTGTTTGCATGTTTAGGCACGACAAAACCGTCAGGCTGTTGCATATAAACATCCTCCAACAGGTTTCCATTAAGGAAAATGGTTTTGACGTCCATCTGCCATATCTCGAAATCGAATATGCAGCAATAGCAAGCATTATCCGAATGGATTTAATCATGGAAACGGGTGAGAAAGTTTCGTCGTAATCGACACCATGTCATTGACGATACCCCTTCACTACAAGCCTAGCTTTTTACGTTTGTATGTTGCCATCCATGTCGGTCTTCTTCTTGAAGACCCATTTGCATCCAATAGGCTTTACGCCTTCTGGTGCATCAACCAGTGTCCAAACTTGGTTGGTGTACATGGAATCCATCTCGGACTTCATGGCATCTTGCCATAAACCGGAGTTGATACCTTGTATCGCTTCCTCATACGTAGCCGGCTCGTCTTCCTCAATGAGATTGATATCTACATGAGTTGAGATCAGAAACCCATACCTCTCAGGTAATTTTCTGACTCTCTCCGACCTACGCGGTCCTTGTGTAATCGAAGATTGTGGTACAGCTTCATCCCTGATGAACTGTTCATGTTCCGTTGAGGACTCTATGCCAGGAACAGTATCACTCCGATTTTCATCGAGTTCTACTTTCCTCCCACTTATCACTGCATTTAGGAATTCCTTCTCAAGGAAAACCGCATGTAGAGCAAAAAATACTTTGTTCTCTCGTGGAAGATAGAAGTAATATCATTTGGTTTCCCTAGGATATCCTACTAAAAAGGCATTTATCCGATTTGGTTCAAGTTTGGTACCTTTCAAACGTTTGACGTATGCCCAGCAACCCCAAATCTTCAGGAATGAGAAACCCAGTTTTTTTCCTGTCTATATTTCATACGGAGTCTGTTGAACAGACTTTGATGGAACCTTACTCAAAATAAGTATTGCACTGTTTAATGCATATCCCTAGAAGGAAATAGGTAGCTCAATGCGACTCATCATTGACCTTACTGTAGGCATTGCATTTTTGCATATCAACCCAATGATGAGCCTCGAATGGAGGCACTACTTTTTTAGTTGCGGAAGTTGCGGAAAGCGGTTGTCGGAAGGGAAGGGTCAAGAATTGACATTTTTATTGGATTTGGTTCGCTTGTTCAAGCTTCGGGTTCGCTCGTTTGGTCTCAGTTTTAATTTATCCTCGGCCCGGTTCACAAACCAAAATACCACCTTTTCCATGCCCCACATTAGCCACCCATTTTTCCATCTTCCACCAAATAATTTCAACCAAACACAGAATGCCAAGCCTCCCACGTGACCAAACACAAAACAAACAAGCACTAAACACCAAACCACAAACAAACGAAGACAAACCCAAGCACACCCCATGCTTCACGCCCCCCTCCTCCATTCAAATACAAAAACCCATCTTCCTGCAACACCCATAACTAACCATACAACCATTATTCCCCTGCACCCTCCATGCAACACCCATGCAATAAACAAAACTACCCATAACCACCCATAACCACTCATACAGACTGCCTATCATTAACAACCATTCACGCCAAGATCCCTCAGACTCGTGTAAGTGCCTCCTCATGCTGAGATGAAACCCTAGCTGCTCAGGCCCAGCCCCTCATCATCCTTCACATGGACCAAACCCTAACTTAGCCATCTCTCTCTCGGCAATTCACAGTAACACTCCACCCTCTCTCCACGATAATAAACCCTCATGCAGACTAACCACTCACGCCACTCCCCCTGACCTGCACCTAAACTGCCGCATACTCCCTCATCAAACAGCCTTAATCACCAGCCTTAACTCACTCCAAACTGCCCCTAACTTCACGACCAAACAAGAACCCTCCACTCACACAAATCCCCTTACCTCACGCCCAGCACCCCATGTGCAAACCTAACAGCCCCTAACCTTCAGCAGCTCTCGGCATCTCCCAGGGACACAGCCCTGATTCTCGGCACCTGGACCACCCTTCTCGGCACCATCCATCCACCTCCAGCTCGGCACTTGATCTTCATCATCAACTCTTGAACCAACACCATGATTCACCTCCATTGACAGCCCACTGCATCTAATCTCCACGGCACAACTCCTACTCACTGGAATCAACAAAAATGAACAACCCATGCGTGCACTGCTCACGTCAATGACCAAAAACGAACCCTAATCACACCTCTCAACGGCCCTTCACATAAATCATTGTCGCTCAATCCATTCAACCTTCTCGGCAGCCTATCAAAATGAACACTTACTGCCTTCAACACACCCACATTCACTAGCCTTCAAACAGCCCCTGCACTACCTTTATATGTCCATGTTAATTGCCTTCAAATAGTCACACACTCACCAAATGAGTAGCAGCTCTCCTCAACGAATATACAAGCCTGATCAATGATCCGCAAACTCACTGCCCTCTGATCTAGCCATTCACGAATGATCATCGGTCATCCTTGCCATCTCTCGGCTAAGGGATTGCATCTTCATCCTCATCTCTCTTGACCTGGACAGTAAGCTCACCATCATGCACACGTAGGACCTTCATGGAACCAACGTGAATCACAAAGCTCCCCTGGAACCATTGAAGCTCTCGGAAACCCCTTCCCCCACAGCCCTCTCTTTCACGGCAATAAATCCCACAAATCAACCCAGGCACTGATCAAACAAAGGAGCCATCTTCAACGCCTAAGCAGTGCCCTCACAGCCCTTTACGTGAACCACACCTTGCCCTCACCAGTTCACCAAAACTCTCTCGGCCATTTCCCCACAACAGCCCCTTCGACACGTGAAAAACCTTGTCACTACCTTCTCGCCAATAGCCACTCGCTCTCGCTGCCCTCCATTCAAGCCTTCAAACTGCCCATATCTCACTGAGAATAAGCTATAAATGAAACCCTCACGCATTACAGCCACTGCACGCGTTAACTGTCACAAAACAACCCCATGCCACTGAAACCCTTACCAAATCGAGAGTAAAACAGTAACCTTTCATCCCAAAACTTCCAATAAAATAACCTTGAAACCGTGACTATAACTAGCCAAAACCATCCAGAAAATCGTCCCAAAAATAGCCCGGAAATGACGAGTGAAACAGAGAAAATTGCAAGTTAAAACACTGAGAAAATAGAGAAAACAGCGAATCAGCGAGAACAGTGGAACGATATCCCTTCCGGCACTGTGAAACGCACTCCCGAAAATTGACTAAAAAGGTAAGACCTGAGGGCATCCTTTGTTATATTCTATTTTGTTGTTCCGGACACGGCGTACTCGGTTGACGTGGAATACGTCCAACCGGGTATGCGAGGTCCTACATTGAAAACGGCCAAATTCCTTGGCCACATGTTTATTTTTGCATGTATTAATTTAATGTATCCATGAGATTGTATAATGTGTATTCTGGATGAACGGAATATGTGTTTTCTCTTGCGGTATATCGGATGGAAACCCGGACGTAAATTCCGTAACCGAATCCGAATGGGCGGTATTGCGGTTTGCACTCGGGATACAATGCCACGTACCACTTGAGAGACACACATGTTTCGTTTCATTCAAATTTGTGTGCGAGCATGATTAGGTTATTAGTAAGTTATTTATGTCTTAAGCATGATTGGGTCGTTAGTACATTATTTCCTACATGTATGTTATAGTTATTTTCCTTCGTAATAGGAGTTTAATCTACGTTTACGCTTAGATTGTTATTTAGTTTTTGTGTTTGATAATTCAGCATGTTCATTGTATGATATTGCATGTTTACCGTAATGAAAATTTACTTTCGAAGCATGTATATATATGTATGTTGAGTAGACTTGGTTAAAATTGCACAAATCCATTCATTACAATTGACATAAGTAAGGGACCATTCCGAACCCAACGGTTTGAGGTCTTCCTTTGCGAGGGGTGAGTGCGGCCTTAAATCATTTTCCCGGTTCACACCGGGTGGCGACTCCATTTTATTTCTCCGGTTTAGTCCCCCGCGGCTACTCCGTACTCCTAACTAGGCCCTGAGTCTAGAACAGCATGCGTCGCCCAGCTCTTGTGTCCTACAGTCTGGCGACTCCACTGGGGATAGAGAATCGGCTCCGAAATAATATCTTGTAATGTTTGGATTTGTGTTTTAATTAATCATGACTACTGTGTTTATGTTTGTGTTTTGGACCGTTGTCATTTGGATTTAGTTGGACTCTTTGTCAAAAGATGTGAACTCGTTGGACCATTTAAACCGGGACAAGTTCATCTCCTTTTGACAGTTAGGCTAAAATTTCTAAAATACCGATGGGCCAGTTTGAGTTTGTGCCTTTTATCATTTGAAGTTATTTAGTTATATTATCGCAAAATGTGAACTTGTTAGGCCTTTTCAACTGGGGCAAGTTTGCACTGCGCAATAGTGTGATTAAATACTTTAAAATGATAACGGGCCAATTAGTGTAAATATTTTATGAGCTTGTTTATTTGCATTGCACACATGTCATGCATACATGCATCATGTTAACCCTTTGTGTCTTAAAAGCCGTCATAGACTCCCGTTGGGTTGGGAAGTAAGAAAGGTTTGTCAAGGGATCATCAACCAGTATGAGTGAGTCAGTCAACGGGGAATCCCACCTAGATCGATTGGAAGCCAAGGTAGCTGAAAATGCTAAACAGTTGCAAGTTTTGACCAATGTTGTGACCAGTTTGACCGTGCTCCGTATAGCCAATAACAGAGACTTGTGCAACCAGGACGAAATGACCAT
Source organism: Zanthoxylum bungeanum (assembly GCA_019454045.1). NCBI lineage: Eukaryota > Viridiplantae > Streptophyta > Magnoliopsida > Sapindales > Rutaceae > Zanthoxylum > Zanthoxylum bungeanum. Next base: position 22,223 of record SKCR01040430.1, read on the forward strand.
TGGGGAACCTTCAAGGATCAAGCCTACTCCCTCATAGATTGCCCCTATCAGAAACAGACAATTCTCCAACTTGGGAAAATCCAGAGAAATTGGTGATGTGACCACTTGTGCTGACAACGGCAAGCAAACCAGTGTATGAGACAGAAAGGATATTGGATGTGGAAGTCGATGACGGGAAGCCTTGGTATCATAATATTCAGAGGTATCTGGAACACGGAGAATTCTCAGAAAAAGTCAGCAGAAAAGACAGAAGATTGAGAAACAAGGCATTGAGATTACCAGATTTGGGAGTTCACCGAGTTGGTCGACGTAAGCTGATTAATGTTGTACTTTGCCTAAGGGAGAGAAGACCGAGCAGTCACCAAGGGAATTAGTGGGAGGCCTAACCCAACGGGATAGGAAACATATGCATGCATACACGTAACGTACTTGCAATTCTTGTGTTTGTTCTATGTTTGCAGGTTTCAAACAGAAGAGAAGAACCGACATGAGGAAACACATGACACCGAGGAGTACAATGATGGTCTCACCCATCAAGAACAGGGAGTATCTCTACATATGTATGTGTATACGTTACATGCACATGTCTTTATTCTATTGTTTTGTGTTTGCAGGTTTCAAAGAAGAAAAAAAAAAGGAAAATGGCAAAGATCAAAAGGTGGCACAAGCACCGAGGATGACATTGAAGCCACCTTGACAGATGGATTTCGGTCATGTCTGGCTGAAGACGATGAATTTAGTGCTAACAGGGAGGCAACCTATGCACTTTATTGTGATTTCTGTTTTCATGTTTTGTGTATACATGTTGTGGATTTTTTTAATTTTATGTGTTATTTTTGTAGGTAAAAGTAACGACATAGTATGTTAAGACTGAAGTAATGGTGTTTGGGCAATCACAAAAATGGGAGCTAATTCATTAGTGGTTGCAGAGTAAGAGGCCAAGAGGCACGAGTTTGTCACCAAATCAGTAGATGACATTTTCTTGACGGCGACAAAGGCCGAAGAGTTGATTGACCGGATCCTGGCTTTTGAGCCGAAGCTTGACCCCATCCTCTCGACACTGGACTGGACTGATAATGATCCTAGCAAGAAGCGCAAACTGGACATTGATCTGAATCGATGATGTTCCCTGCTGACCAGGTATTCCAGGCATATCTAAAAGTTTGTGTTTTATTCTAATTGTTGAAAAAAAAAAGAAAAAAAAATGAGTGAGATAAGTCTTTGATGGTTAGACATATGTCTGGTGATGACATTGTATGCTGAAAGGAGAAACCTTAGAAACGATAAGTACGAGACGTGCCTCGTCCGGTATTCTGAATGGATTGATCTCAGCTAGACCCGTGAGCACTTGATTACGGGATCTCAGTAGTAGAAGCCTGAGTGGTTGGCAAGATGACTAATTGAAGAGATGGTGAATCCGTGAATGACCGTTTGCCTGGATGTCCACCCTGGTTTACTGATGCTACGATATATGATATGGTTGAAAACGAAGAAAAAGTCTCTGCAATGAAAAGAAAAAAAACCACCTATAACTGATAAGCGTGAAGCTACCCATGGGCGAGTATTATGACCACCATGAGGAGAAATGCTACCTTAAAGGGTAGGTGTGTCAGAAAAAGAAAAGAGAAAAGAAAAAGAAAAAAAAAGAAAGAAAAAAAAAGAGAAAAAAAAAAGAGAAAGAGACGAAAAAAAAAGGATGAAAACCATATCATGTTGAGTATGTTGAAGTAATCGCAGAATGTGATTAAGACATCCAGGTTGGTTTGACCCACTGGTTCGATTCTCTGAAACGAAATCACCAAGTTGGCTTACTTAAGGACTAAGCTGTGAAAGAGCCTTAGCACACACACACACACACTAAGAGTCTAGTTCAGATCACCCATTCAGACGATCGGAGTTGAGTGTATCAAGTACTTTGAAGGTTCTCTTGTTTTGACACAAAGCATTCGTTGAGGACGAAAATATGTTTAGCTATTAAGATTGTCTCGAGGAGAGCAATATAGTATGTTGAAATAAATCATTTGCATCATTATCAATCTTTGCCGGGTATGGCATTCTGGGGGCGAGGCCCACATCAGTATCAGTATCTGCCGGGTATGGCATTCTTTGGGTTGAGGCCCACATCATTATCAGCTTAGGGGCGAAGCCCATATCAGCTTGGGGACGAGACCCCACATCAGTATCAGTTTGAAGGCGATGCCTATCTCAGCCTGGGGGCGGGGCCCACATCGGTTCAGTATCAGTATCCACCGGATATGGAATTCTGAGGGCGAGGCCCATATCAGTTCAGATCAGTACCTGCCGGGTATAGCATTCTGAAGGTAGGGCCCACATCAGTTCATGATCAGTATCAGCCGGGTATGGCATTCTGAGGGCGGGGCCCATATCAGTTCAGTATCAGTATCTGCCGGGTATGGCATTCTGGGGGCAGAGCCCACATCAGTTCAGTATCAGTATTTGCCGGGTATGGTGTTAGAGGGTGGGGCCCACATCAATTCAGGATCAGTATCAGCTGGGTATAGCAGCCTGGGGGCGGGGCCCATATGAGTTCAGATCAGTTTCTGCCGAGAATGGCATTTAGGCGGCGAGGCCCATATTACATCAGTTTCAGTTTCTGCCGGGAATGGCATTCTGGGGCGAGGCCCACATTAGTTCAGTATCAATATCTGCCGGGAATGGCACTCCGAGAATGGAGATTTTAGTCCGGGAATGGACAACTCAGGAATGAGCACGCCGGGAATGGCACGCCGGGAATGGCACACCGAGAATGGAGATTTTAGTCCGGGAATAGACAGCTCAGGAATGAGCACGCCGGGAATGGCACGCCGGGAATGGCACACCGAGAATGGAGAACGGTTCGGGAATGGACCACAGCACGATGACAGTTCGGGAATGGACTTCATCACATCATATCACAACAGCAATCCGAGAATGGAGTTCGGTTCGAGAATGGACCACAACACGGTGACAGTTCGGGAATGGACTTCATCACATCGTATCACAGCAACACTCCGAGAATGGAGATCGGTTCGAGAATGGACCACAGCACGGTGACACTCCGGGTATGGAGACACATCAGCAACAGTATCATTTTTGGGGATGCGTCCCAGGGTTGAGACCCACATCATTGTAAGTATATTGCATTATTGGGATGCGTCCCCAGGCCGAGGCCCATTTTGTCAACGGTATTGGGATGCGTCCCAGGGTCGAGGCCCCCGTTTTCGGTTGCAGTTATTGGGATGCGTCCTAGGGTCGTAGACCCACTGCATCATCTATTCTATTTTGGGGATGCGTCCCCGGCCGACGGGCCGAGGCCCATTTCGTCAACGGTATTAGGATGCATCCTAGGGTCGAGGCCCCCGTTGTCGGTTGCAGTTATTGGGATGCGTCCAAGGGTCGTAGACCCATTGCATCATCATATTCTATTTTGGGGATGCGTCCCTGGGCCGAGGCCCATTTTGTCAACGGTATTGGGATGCGTCCCAGGGTCGAGGCCCCCGTTGTCGGTGCAGTTATGGGATGCGTCCCAGGGTCGTAGACCCAACTGCATCATCATATTCTATTTTGGGGATGCGTCCCCGGGCCGAGGCCCATTTCGTCAACAGTATTGGGATGCGTCCCAGGGTCGAGGCCCCTCTTGTCGGTTGCAGTTATTGGGATGCGTCCCAGGGTCGTAGATCCACTACATCATCATATTCTATTTTGGGGATGCGTCCCCGGGCCGAGGCCCATTTTGTCAACGGTATTGGGATGTGTCCCAGGGTCGAGGCCCCCGTTATCGGTTGCAGTTATTGGGATGCGTCCCAGGGTCGTGGACCCACTGCATCATATTTTGGGGATGCGTCCCCGAGCCGAGGCCCATTTTGTCAGCGGTATTGGGATGCGTCCCAGGGTCGAGGCCCCCGTTGTCGGTTGCAGTTATTGGGATGCGTCCCAGGGTCGTGGACCCACTGCATCATTTTGGGGATGCGTCCCCGGGCCGAGGCCCATTTTGTCAGCGGTATTGGGATGCGTCCCAGGGTCGAGGCCCCCGTTGTCGGTTGCAGTTATTGGGATGCGTCCCAGGGTCGTGGACCCACTGCATCATATTTTGGGGATGCGTCCCCGGGCCGAGGCCCAATTTGTCAGCGGTATTGGGATGCGTCCCAGGGTCGAGGCCCCCGTTGTCGGTTGCAGGTATTGGGATACGTCCCAGGATCGAGGTCCACTGCATCATCAGCTCAGCTCGAAGCAGCAGGTAAGTCAGGTGACAGCTGGCGAGCCAGGTAAGTAAAAATGTATTGCACGAACTTTGATAAGACTGTCATTGTCACACACTGCACAGATCCCATCAAATTGGGGGCGACTGTTGGCATTGCATTTTTGCATATCAGCCCAATGATGAGCCTCGAATGGAGGCACTACTTTTTTAGTTGCGGAAGTTGCGGAAAGCGATCGTCGGAAGGGAAGGGTCAAGAATTGACATTTTTATTGGATTTGGTTCGCTTGTTCAAGCTTCGGGTTCGCTCGTTCGGTCTCAGTTTTAATTTATCCTCGGCCCGGTTCACAAACCAAAATACCACCTTTTTCATGCCCCACATTAGCCACCCATTTTTCCATCTTCCACCAAATAATTTCAACCAAACACAGAATGCCAAGCCTCCCACGTGACCAAACACAAAACAAACAAGCACTAAACACCAAACCACAAACAAACGAAGACAAACCCAAGCACACTCCATGCTTCACGCCCCCCTCCTCCATTCAAATACAAAAACCCATCTTCCTGCAACACCCATAACTACCCATACAACCATTATTCCCCTGAACCCTCCATGCAACACCCATGCAATAAACAAAACTACCCATAACCACCCATAACCACTCATACAGACTGCCCATCATTAACAGCCATTCACGCCAAGATCCCTCAGACTCGTGTAAGTGCCTCCTCATACTGAGATGAAACCCTAGCTGCTCAGGCCCAGCCCCTCATCATCCTTCACATGGACCAAACCCTAAGTTAGCCATCTCTCTCTCGGCAATTCACAGTAACACTTCACCCTCTCTCCACGATAATAAACCCTCATGCAGACTAACCACTCACGCCACTCCCCTAACCTGCACCTAAACTACCGCATACTCCCTCATCAAACAACCTTAATCACCCGCCCTAACTCACTCCAAACTGCCCCTAACTTCACGACCAAACAAGAACCCTCCACTCACACAAATCCCCTTACCTCACGCCCAGCACCCCATGCGCAAACCTAACAGCCCCTAACCTTCAGCAGCTCTCGGCATCTCCCAGGGACACAGCCCTGCTTCTCGGCACCTGGACCACCCTTCTCGGCACCATCCATCCACCTCCAGCTCGGCACTTGATCTTCATCATCAACTCTTGAACCAACACCATGATTCACCTCCATTGACAGTCCACTGCATCTAATCTCCACGGCACAACTCCTACTCACTGGAATCAACAAAAATGAACAACCCATGCGTGCACTGCTCATGCCAATGACCAAAAACGAACCTTAATCACACCTCTCAACAGCCCTTCACGTAAATCATTGTCGCTCAATCCATTCAACCTTCTCGGCAGCTGATCAAAATGAACCTTTACTGCCTTCAACATACCCACATTCACTAGCCTTCAAACAGCCCCTGCACTACCTTCATATGTCCATGTTAATTGCCTTCAAATAGTCACACACTCACCAAATGAGTAGCAGCTCTCCTCAACGAATATACAAGCCTGATCAATGATCCGCAAACTCACTGCCCTCTGATCTAGCCATTCACGAATGATCATGAGTCATCCTTGTCATCTCTCGGCTAAAAGACTGCATCTTCATCCTCATCTCTCTTGACCTGGACAGTAAGCTCACCATCATGCACACGTAGGACCTTCATGGAACCAACGTGAATCACACAGCCCCCTGGAACCATTGAATCTCACGACAACCCCTTCCACCACAGCCCTCTCTTTCACGGCAATAAATCCCACAAATCAACCCAGGCACTGATCAAACAAAGGAGCCATCTTCAACGCCTAAGCAGTGCCCTCACAGCCCTTTACGTGAACCACACCTTGCCCTCACCAGTTCACCAAACCTCTCTCGGCCACTTCCCCACAACAGCCCCTTCGACACGTGAAAAACCTTGTCACTACCTTCTCGCCAATAGCCACTCGCTCTCGCTGCCCTCCATTCAAGCCTTCAAACTGCCCATATCTCACTGAGAATAAGCTATAAAAGAAACCCTCACGCATTACAGCCACTGCACGCGTTAACTGTCATAAAACAACCCCATGCCACTGAAACCCTTACCAAACCGAGAGCAAAACAGTAACCTTTCATCCCAAAACTGCCCATAAAATAACATTGAAACCGTGACTATAACTAGCCAAAACCATCCAGAAAATTGTCCCAAAAATAGCCCGGAAATGACGAGTGAAACAGAGAAAATTGCAAGTTAAAACACTGAGAAAATAGAGAAAACAGCGAGCGAAAACCGCGAGCGAAAACAGCGGAAACAGCAGACCCGTCAAAAACAGACGAAATAACGAAAACAGCGAACGTGAGAAAACAACAGAAATTGCGAACAGTGAAAACTGCAGAAACAATGGATCAGCGAGAATAGTGGAACGATACCCCTTCCGGCACCGTGAAACGCACTCCCGGAAAGCGACTAAAAAGGTAAGACCTGAGGGCACCCTTTGTTATATTCTATTTTGTTGTTCCGGACACGGCGTACTCGGTTGACGTGGAATACGTCCAACCGGGTATGCGAGGTCCTACATTAAAAACGGCCAAATTCCTTGGCCACATGTTTATTTTTGCATGTATTAATTTAATGTATCCATGAGATTGTATGATGTGTATTCTGGATGAACGGAATATGTGTTTTCTCTTGCGGTATATCGAATGGAAACCCGAACGTAAATTCCGTAGCCGAATCCGAATGGACGGTATTGCGGTTTGCACTCGGGATACAATGCCACGTACCACTTGAGAGACACACATGTTTCGTTTCATCCAAATTTGTGTGCGATCATGATTAGGTTATTAGTAAGTTATTTATGTCTTAAGCATGATTGAGTCGTTAGTACGTTATTTCCTACATGTATGTTATAGTTATTTTCCATCGTAATAGGAGTTTAATCTACGTTTACGCTTAGGTTGTTATTTAGTTTTCGTGTTTGATAATTCAGCATGTTCATTGTATGATATTGCATGTTTACCGTAATGAAAATTTACTTTCGAAGCATGTATATATATGTATGTTGAGTAGACTTGGTTAAAATTGCACAAATCCATTCATTACAATTGAATAAGTAAGGGACCATTCCGAACCCAACGGTTTGAGGTCTTCCCTTGCGAGGGGTGCGTGCGGCCTTAAATCATTTTCCCGGTTCACACCGGGTGGCGACTCCATTTTATTTCTCCGGTTTAGTCCCCCGCGGCTACTCCGTACTCCTAACTAAGCCCTGAGTCTAGAATAGCATGCGTCGCCCAGCTCTTGTGTCCTACAGTCTGGCGACTCCACTGGGGATAGAGAATCGGCTCCGAAATAATATCTTGTAATGTTTGGATTTGTGTTTAACAAAGTTCGGTTTCTCCGTTCGGACACACCGTTTAATTGCGGTGTTCCGGGAGGAGTCCATTGTGAAAGAATACCATATTCTTTCCTGTAGTCAAGAAACTCATTAATCAAGTATTCGCCACCACGGTCCGAACGTAATGTCTTAATACTTTTACCGGTCTGTTTTTCAACTTCGTGTCGAAACTCTTTTAATTTCTCAAAAGTTTCTGACTTGTGTCTCATAAGATACACATAACCATAACGCGATGCATCATCCGTAAAGGTTACGAAGTATTCATATCCACCTTTAGCCTGGCTAGACATGCGCCTACAAACGTCACTATGAACAATGGCTAACAGTTCAGTGGCACGTACACCTTTACCGCTAAAAGGTGATTTAGGCATTTTGCCTAATAAGCAAGATTCACAGACGTCATATGAATTTGGATCAAATCCGTCCAAGTACCCACTCTTCGAAAGTGTGGATATGCGAGTCTTGTTTATGTGTCCCAGACGACAATGCCACATATAAGTTTCATCTTTATGACTTACTTTAAGCCTTTTGTTTGTTACATTTTGAGATTGATTTATATTCAAAATATAAAGACCATTATTTGCATCAGCTGTGCAAATTTCTACATCATTTTTATACATAAAACACCCAGTGTATTGAAATACAAAAGTATACCCTTTTTGGGTTAACATAGATACAGAAATTATATTCCTAGTCAAACTAGGTACAAAATAACAGTTTGTAAGTTCAAGTACATGCCCCGAGGGCAATTCTAAAACAAAAGTGCCAACGGCCAAAACGGCGACTAGAGTCCAATTTCCAACACGGAGGTCAATCTCTCATGACACCAGTTTCCTGCTAATCCACAGATCCTGCACATCAGTACAAATATGAGTACCACAACCGGAATAAAAAATCCAATTTTTAAAACTAGAAGTAGTCATGTTTGTTTCTATAACAAACATACATGAGGCAGGTGCCTTGCCCGCCTTTATCTCCTTCTGGAGCGCATTGTACTCGCGACAGTCACGCTTACAGTGACCCCGCTTGCCACACTGCATGCATACATCCTAAGACTTGTCATTTGGCTTCCCAGAAGCCTTTGACGCTTTGCCCTTGCCATTCTTATACTTCTTCTTTTTAACACCTCCAGTCACCTTGGGCCCAGCCCTCGGAGTCCGAGATGTAGAAGCAAAGTGTGCCTCGTGCTTCTTGCCCTTAAGAAGTTCATTCTCTGCCTCACGAAGCGTGGACATCAGCTCTTCAAGAGTCTGCTCTTGGTTCATCATGTTGTAGTTCATGATGAACCCACTCCAAGTGTCGGGAAGAGACTGCAAGATCAAATCTATAGAGGTCTCTATCTCAAAGACAATCCCCATTTGTCCAAGCTGCTCAATATCGGCAATCATCTGTGTCACGTGATGTTCAACAGACGTACCCTCCGACATTTGAGCATGGAAAAGCTTCTTCTGTAACTCATATCTTTGTGATCTAAGATTAGATCGGTGCAGATCATTCAACTTCGCCAACATTGTTGAGGGATTCAATCCCTTGTTCTGTCGACGGAATTACTGAGTCATAGCAGCAAGCATGATAGATTGAGCAGTTGCATTGTCATCACTATGTGTCTTCCAAAGATCTAGCTCGAGCAACTGATCAGATCTGGGCTTAGGCCCAAGAGGTCTCTCTATAATATATATCAGCCTCTCGAATCCAAGGACTATCCTTAAATTCATGTCCCAATCGGAAAATTTAGTGCCATTGAAGACATTATCGCCCATGATGATGTCACAGACACTGTTCTTTCCTGTCATTTTAACTGCGATAATCTAATTATCCAATTAACAATGTAGGGTACAGTCTAACTGTTACAAGAAAAATAACATTATATTAGTCCAACTAATAAAATAATTTTGACGAAATAATTTGAAAGTGCGTAAAGCTAAGTATTTGAACGAAATTGCAAATTCAATACTAGCCTCCCACTATTTTTCGGCGAGCCTCTAACCCTCTGTCGAGTACTCGGGAAACCCAGTTTCCTAGTGGGCTAAGATCCCGTTAAATAACGCACAACCTTGACTTTGGCTAACAAGCTATATGTTATTTAACTAGGTAGATCTCGATGATCAATTGGATCTCATCCAATTCCTAGATCCGGTAGGTGGACCTCCAAGTCCGAAACATATATACAATATGTATGCCAATATATCCAATATATTTTCCTAACCTTTTTCCTCTGAATCAACTAAGCCTTGGCTTTGGCACAACAAGCTTAATGATTCCAATTAAGCGGGACCCATTGACCTTGGAAAGATTTGTAATCAATGTCTATGGACAAGTAGTGATCTTGACTTTGGCCAACAAATCACGACTTGGACAAGACACCGATATGTAACAATGCTTTCATTATTCAAACACATCCGCAATTGACAAAGGTCTTGACTTTGGCCAACAAACCAATGCCAATTTTGGATCTTGAGTAAGAATCACTCAATTGAAGGAAAACACTTAATATGTTTTGAGGGTTTTTCGCGTAAATTGGCAACCAATTTATTATCTTTGTTAGGTCTCATCATTCACCCTTAAGCATGCATTCTAAAAGCATAATAAGGTGCGGAAAGTAAATTAATAACGATATGCGGATGGATATTTAACAATTTGTTCCTAGAACAAATCACTCTATTTCCTCTCCTCGACTAGCACTATTCTACTTCTACCCAATTACATAATACAATAATAGAAACCTCATTAACATTGAGGGGAATTAGGTGAGAAGAGAATACAAAGAATCAATAAAGAGAGAAGGCTGGACACGTAGGTCCAATTTATAAATTCTAAATTTACAACAATTTCTAAAATTGCCATTTCCCTTCTAATATCCATCCGATATACGCTATTCATTCATCACATCTATGTATTCATTCAAGCATGTTATTCAATCAATCTAATCAAATTAATTAATCTTTGAATATTAGTGATCATCCAATGTTCAAACAATGATTTGATTTGCCCGAGTCCAACTCGTTTGTGAATAAGTACTCGAAGTACGAATTCTTGAATTATATCGAACTACTCTTTAAATCTAATTTAATTCGTATTCAATACTAATTCATTTATTTAATTCCAAATTAAATATCTACACTTTTTAATGCGCTTTAATGACTTAGATTCCAAATCTAATGTAAATGGGTCTCAAAGCCCAATTAACATCCAATGTTGTTTAATTAAAAGTCCAATGGGCTTTCAATTGATTTCATAAGGCATGGGCTTTGGTTAATATGGGTCAAACCCAAATACCAAGGCCCAAGTAAGGAATCACCCTTATTTGCCAAGAAACCAATTTTGGCCCATTAGGCCCAATTAAACATTTAAAGCCCATTTGTTATATTTGGACTTAATGGAATGATTTAGGCCCAATATGGATCCAATCCATTTGGCCCAAACCTACTTGGCCCAACCAAGTCCATAAGGCCCAAATACAACAATTACAAGCCCAATTCAAAATCAAGGCCAATTAATCAAATTTTAAAATTCCAAATTTTCTAATTCAATTAACCAAATTGTAATACATCAATTAATTATGCAAATTAATATTTCCAAAATACAAATTTAATCAATTAATTATGTATTCATTTGTTCAACTAATGTCCAACATTTTTTAACCAAAAATCATCTCATTACATGCTCAACACTCACGACATTTATGGGTTTTATTTTTCCGATTTCATTTTCAATCCGATTGAATTTTAAATCAACATTACCCAATTGTTTCAAGTCATCCAATGATCAAACAAACAAAAAATATCATGAATAAGAAGGGCAAGTGACCGGCGTAAACACACACGTATAACGCAAGCGAACGTATCGTTCAAGTAGTATAAAAATATCGATCCCACGAGGACTTAATTCCTACTGTTGTTATTAATTATTGAATCTATTTAATTACAAATATCTAATTAAAGGGAGAATGGAATTGATTGCTTGATTGATTTGGTTGATTGAAGATTTGCTAAATAAATAAATAAAAAGATAAAAGAAAATACTAAGGAAAATAAAAGACACAAAGATATAAGGTTGTGATTTCCTTTAATATCATTTAAAAGATGAAGTGATTATTTTATGTTTGTGTAATAAATCAGTTTACTAACCTGGAACACTAAATTATGTAAGAGCCTCTTCCGATGGTCAACTACAAATACTCAGTATAACCCAATTGAACCATATTCCTATGTCAACCACATTACCTGGATTCATTAAGTCTAAGTTCCAATTATGATTACCCCCGCACGACAGGTATATTCCTATCCTGTAAGGAAATCTATTAAAGGGTTATCTATCCTCAAGGAAGATCGTGGGCTATTAAGTCTAAGGCTGAAACCTAAAATCCCTATGTCTAGTTCATTTTAGATTTACCATATCAATCTTATTGGTGATCAGACAATAAGAAGCATTAAGCTTAAGACTTAATAAGTAAACCTATAAATTACCCAAACTATAAAATAATCCCTTATAAACTAGTGATATTAAAAGTCATCACAACCCCTAGATAACTAACACATAACTAAGACTAATAAAAACATAAAAATAAAAGACATAAAATAAAAATACTGAAAAGTAAAATAAAATAAAATGTTAAGGTAAAAAGAATTAATTCTACTACTACTTATTTAGATATCTCCCATTAAAATAATATATAAACTTGTGATTATTACCAGCCATATAGGCGGAACCAAAATAACCAGCCATAAAGGCGGAACCAAAATAACCAGCCTTAAAGGCGGAATATAAGTTTTATTACCAACCGACCAATCTGGCGGTATCCTGATTAAGTCAAATTTAAATAGTAAATATATTATTTTTAAGGGAGATTAATCTAAATAGTAATAGTAAAAGAAATTACCTTTCACCCGAACATAAGGAAATTACCTCATCATGGTAAATAGTAAAAACTGTAAAAAGTAAATAGTAAATAGTAAAAACTGTAAAAGAAAGTAAAAAGTAAAAATTAAATTACTATTATTACAAAAAGTAATTAAAATTATTTACAAAACTAAAAAAAAAGTAAAAACTTAAAGAGTTTAGAGAGAGAAACTCTCTCTTTAGAAGGAATTGAAGAGAGAGGATGGGATACTAAATTCTGAAATCTCGAGCTCAATTTATAGGCGTCGATAGGGTCTGGGCGTCGCGACGCGCAAGGGTTCAGAGTCGCGACGCCAGCTACAGTGACACGTGTCACTTGCTGGTTTGTCGGCTGAGATCTTATCCGATGACGTGGCACTGTTCATGACGTCATTGCTTACGTCAGACTGATGATGTGGCACTGTTCATGACGTCATTGATGACGTCACGCTGACGTCACTGTCGGCAACTGTCGGTACCATTGGATGGGTGACATGTGGCATCCGGCGCATGTTAGCAAGTCCGTTGTGATGGTGACACGTGGCACGGCGCACGTTAGCAAAGTCGAACTTTTCAAATTGTTGACCCGTTGACCCCGCGCATTTTAGAAACTTCAGCGCAGGCTGGGCGTCGCGACGCCAAGGCTATGCGCGGCGCGACGCGCAGAAGACATAAATATCCCAGTTGGTGCATTTTTGTCCGAATTTGCCCCAAATTGCTTCCAGTGCTCTCCAAACTTTATTTATCTGCAAAATAACAACAAAACACATCAAAACGTTCATAAATCTCGAGAAACAATACAAAACATTAGGTCAAATGAGTGGAAAATAGTGATATAAATACCACTCATCACACCCCCAAACCTAACATTTTGCTAGTCCTCGAGCAAAACAGAAAATAACATAACATAAAAATAAACTTTAACTAAGCCACTTTCGTAGGGATCACGGTTGCATTTAGCATATGCAACAAGCCTTTAAACCCCTAGGTGTCCCTAGTGGACGAGTTGTAGTCTCGTGAGGGTTTACAGCAATGATACCCACAAACATTTTACAAAAGTAAAAATGTAGTAAAACTAATGCACACAAAAGCAAAAAGACAAGCGAAAAGAGAAGAAAGAAAGTTAGTGACTAATCAGGTGAAAATTCTACTCCAAGTTACTAGTTGTTTTGTTTCTTTATAAATTACCGAATAAGTAAATTCTCCGATTATTTTTACCATTCTCCATATACACAGCTAACAAAATATTAATCAACTCATTTTTGCCCACAATAGTCATAAGTGCAGTTGATAAGAGAGTAATATTTTTGTCCTAAAGTTCTATCAGATTTCACACCTTTTTTGTAGCAATGGAATAATTTTTTTTTTTGATTTTTCTGATTTTTTCTTTGATTTTTTCTCTATTTTTTATTTATATACAATACCATCCGTCTATGTAGCGAGCTTTGGGTCGGTGGCTCCCAAACCAGTTGGCTATAGGGCACCAGGTGTTAAGACACCCCTACGAACTTAATTACTCAGACTTCAGATATATATATTTATTTGCAGCATCTTCGATCCATGTAACGAGCTTTGGGCCAGTGACTCCCAAACCAGTTGGTTTTAGGGCACTAGGTGTTAAAACACCCTTACAGACTTAATAACTCGGATCTTAGACGTTTTTTTTTTTTTTTTTTTTTTTTTTTTTTTTTTTTTTTTTTACTCCATCACTATTTAGAGATGCTTCCTCCAATTAAATTATAGTACAGAATATTACAAACTTTTCAATTTTAGCTCATGACTGTATGTTCCATGTAAGTTCATAATACCTGTCAACTGAACATATGAAGATTCATTTTAGTCAGATTTATGGAGAATTCACAAATTAAATAATTCAAAAGGAAATAAACAAAAATTAACTTGTTTTGAAATAAATGGTTTGAGATACGTATCAGGAGTGAAAACTCCTTACTCGGCTATCTTTTACCAATTTCACCTTTTTAGTCAAAATAAAAACACAAAAAATGCAAAATATTTTTGTAATTTTTGAAAATTTTTCAATTTTTTTGTATTTTTCGAAAAATTTTGGACTAAAAATAAAAACAACATACAAACTAAAAACAAGGTACTAATCAACTAAATCCCTCCCCCAAACCTAAATGAGACATTGTCCCCAATGTCTTAAACAGTAAAATGAGAGTTAGAAGGTTGTACCTGGTTAGCTGAAATCTTACAGGAAAAATTACCGATAAGAAAAATTACCGATTAAGATTTATTTCCAAATTACGATTCTTACCACGATTGTTATTTGACCATTTTTCATTAAAAATTTTGGCAGAATCACCTCTAAAATCTCAAAATTTCCCCAAAATTCACCCTAAAAAATTATCACCAATCAAATCCCAACTTTGGTATTTTTCAGAAAAATTCGACAGAGTCTCCCCTGAATTTTTGATTATCCAACACAACCTAAATCTATCAAATGCCACAAACACCCCCAATTCAACTCTTCGCCCCCACAATCTACGAATCAAATTAATGCACAATCCAACCCTTCGTAATTCAAAATTCCCAAATCAAACACACCACAATTCAATTTTTCAATTTACCCAATTACCAAACCAATTTTTTTATCAAATCATTACCGTATTTTCAAATTCTGATTTTGGCAGTCGTACTCTCGGCAGTGAAGATTCGGTAGCTGGTGACAGTGGTTTACGGCTTCTTGGTTTTGGTTGCTAGGATTGTGACTTGGCCGAATGAGTGGCTGGCAGTGGCGGGTTTGGTCAAAGACTCGGTGGCTGGTGGGTTTTGGCTCTGTTTGTTCTCGGTGAGTGGTTGCGGTTTGGGCGATGAGGGCTTGGCAGTGGTGGGTTCGCGGCTTTGGGTTGAAGATCCGTAATGGTCGGTCTTGTGTGGTTCGGTTCAGGCGAGACAGTGGCCATGGTTGCGGCTGGGCTGATTTGTCTCAGTTTGGTTGCAGGTGTTGGCTTCTGGTGTGGTTGATGATGGTGGCTCGGTGACTCGCGGTTGAGTCACGGCTCTGGTTTGCTTCGTTAGTTTCGGTCTCAACGAGGTGGTGTCTTGGTTGTTGAGGCTCACGGTCACGATGGCACTCGATTTCGGTTCGGTGGCTGGTGGGTTTCGGTCACGGCAAGGGGTGGATCTTGGTTTGATGGTGGTTGTTCTCGACTATGGTGGAGGTTGGTAGCTCCGGTGTGGATCTCAGTTGGAGGTGGTGGTGGAAATGGGTTTCTGGTTTCTGGTAGATCTCGGCAATGGCTCTCTATTTGGTGGTGATTTGAGAGAAAATGGTGAGATCTGGGTGGTTTCGGCTTGCTCACGGTTGGAGGTGGTGGTGGTTGTAGGTGAAGAAGATGAAGAGTGAAAGGAGATGCTGCCAGCGCCCTGCTTATGTCTCTGATTTCGAGTCAGCGTCGCGACGCCAAAAATTACCTAGCGTCGCGACACTCGGTCCTTTAGGGTTAGGGTTTTGACTCGGGATTATTTTTTTTTTTTTGGCAAAACCATGTCTTGCGACGGATAAATCCATAGGGACGCGTCTCAAAAGATGTCATCTTACTTGGCCGTCTTCTGGATCAACTTTGTATCTTCGTGATTTTGTCAAATTTTTATTTTGAAAATCTCGCTTGCACTGCCTTTCTTGTTCTGAAAAATTCCGTTTTTATTTTTCCTGCAAAACTAACACACAAAATTAAAACGTTCACACAAAATATGAAAAATAAATTACAACAAATTGCATGGGTTGCCTCCCTGCTAGCGCTAAATTTTTCGTCTTCAGCCAGACGTGATTGAAATCTATCTGTTAAGGAGGTTTCAATGTCGTTTTGGATGTCCGATTAAAGACAATCTCGTGAGTGTTGCTTTTGAAGGGTCTCTTCCAACGGTAAAGTGGCAGAAATAATTTTTTCATCTTTAATGCTTGTGCCACCTTTTTAACTTTTGTTGCTCCAATGGTTCCTGAAAAGAAAGAAAGAAAATCAGGAGGTCTCGTATGATGCTTGACTTGGAATGGGAGTTCCATTCTGTCAAGCTTCTGGACGATATCTTTGATTTGTACTCCCCAAAACAGCGATGTTTTTCCTGAATGCTCTAGATCTTTATTAAGGTCAGACATTTGCTCCTTCATTTGTCTGCTTTTTGCTCCACCTTTTCTTCATAGATGTATTTGAAAATTTCCATATTCAGCTCTTCATCTGTCATTTGTGAAATACATGCATCAAAATTGTCAACCTGAGGATGAAAAGAAATGTCAGATTTTAGGTCTTCATCCTCTGATCTGGGTGAAATGATTGGCTCAAGTTGATCTTCATCAAACATTTGTGCAATAGAATCTCCAAGATCTTCATTTTGAGGCTTGAAAGTTTGATCCTCCGTTGTTGGTGCAGTTGGAATAAATGGATCAGCTTCCTCCTCGTCAGAGTCAGAATAATAATAGTCAAATCGAGACTTTGCCGGTTCGGGTTCCTGAACTGATACATCTGGTTGTTGATACTGCTCAGCCTCCTCCTCTGTTGACGTGTCATTGTGAAATGATTGGTATTCGAAGGCTTCATCAGTGTCATATGGAATTTGTTCTTGAGGTATATAGTTCTGGTTTTCTGTTAATTGTCTGATCTGATCTGTCATTCTCTGTATGGATTCTGTTTGACTCTGAAATTGTGCATCAAATTGAGCTGTCTGTTCTTGAACATGTGAATCAATTGATCTTCCTCTGATGGTTCTGGTTGTTGATAAGGATCGAAGGAAGATGGTGGATAAGATGGAAAATGTGATTCTGTGAAATGTGATGGTTCTTCGTACTATGAAGGATCTTGATAGTTCTGCCACCCTGGATGGTAGTTGTATTCGCAATAATCGCTAGGGTGGTTACCATTACATATGTCACATCTCCACATTGAGTTCTGTTGAGCAAATGTAGTATTGTTTGGTTCTGGCATCCAGTGATAATTGTTGGGCTGGACAACAGGCCTCAGAAAACTGGACTGTTGTTCCCAGATTTAGGGTGTATCTTCTTGTAAAGCATGTAGTCTTTCAATCTCCCAGTAATGTTCCATTTTTAAGTCACCTGAAATCAAAAGAAAGAAATAAAAAATTACAGATAAAAATAAAGAAAATTAGATATAAGTAAATTAGATAGCTTCGAAATTAACAACTCAAGAAATATAAGTCCCCGGCAACGGCGCCAAAAACTTGACCGGCGTAAACACACACATATAACGCAAGCGCACGTATCGTTCAAGTAGTATAAAAATATCGATCCCACGAGGACTTAATTCCTACTGTTGTTATTAATTATTGAATCTATTTAATTACAAATATCTAATTAAAGGGAGAATGGAATTGATTGCTTGATTGATTTGGTTGATTGAAGATTTGCTAAATAAATAAATAAAAAGATAAAAGAAAATACTAAGGAAAATAAAAGACACAAAGATATAGGTTGTGATTTCCTTTAATATCATTTAAAAGATGAAGTGATTATTTTATGTTTGTGTAATAAATCAGTTTACTAACCTGGAACACTAAATTATGTAAGAGCCTCTTCCGATGGTCAACTACAAATACTCAGTATAACCCAATTGAACCATATTCCTATGTCAACCACATTACCTGGATTCATTAAGTCTAAGTTCCAATTATGATTACCCCCGCCCGACAGGTATATTCCTATCCTGTAAGGAAATCTATTAAAGGGTTATCTATCCTCAAGGAAGATCGTGGGCTATTAAGTCTAAGGCTGAAACCTAAAATCCCTATGTCTAGTTCATTTTAGATTTACCATATCAATCTTATTGGTGATCAGACAATAAGAAGCATTAAGCTTAAGACTTAATAAGTAAACCTATAAATTACCCAAACTATAAAATAATCCCTTATAAACTAGTGATATTAAAAGTCATCACAACCCCTAGATAACTAACACATAACTAGGACTAATAAAAACATAAAAATAAAAGACATAAAATAAAAATACTGAAAAGTAAAATAAAATAAAATGTTAAGGTAAAAGGAATTAATTCTACTACTACTTATTTAGATATCTCCCATTAAAATAATATATAAACTTGTGATTATTACCAGCCATATAGGCGGAACCAAAATAACCAGCCATAAAGGCGGAACCAAAATAACCAGCCTTAAAGGCGGAATATAAGTTTTATTACCAACCGACCAATCTGGCGGTATCCTGATTAAGTCAAATTTAAATAGTAAATATATTATTTTTAAGGGAGATTAATCTAAATAGTAATAGTAAAAGAAATTACCTTTCACCCGAACATAAGGAAATTACCTCATCATGGTAAATAGTAAAAACTGTAAAAAGTAAATAGTAATAGTAAAAACTGTAAAAGAAAGTAAAAAGTAAAAATTAAATTACTATTATTACAAAAAGTAATTAAAATTATTTACAAAACTAAAAAAAAGTAAAAACTTAAAGAGTTTAGAGAGAGAAACTCTCTCTTTAGAAGGAATTGAAGAGAGAGGATGGGATACTAAATTCTGAAATCTCGAGCTCAATTTATAGGCGTCGATAGGGTCTGGGCGTCGCGACGCGCAAGGGTTCAGAGTCGCGATGCCAGCTACAGTGACACGTGTCACTTGCTGGTTTGTCGGCTGAGATCTTATCCGATGACGTGGCACTGTTCATGACGTCATTGCTTACGTCAGACTGATGATGTGGCACTGTTCATGACGTCATTGATGACGTCACGCTGACGTCACTGTCGGCAACTGTCGGCACCATTGGATGGGTGACACGTGGCATCCGGCGCATGTTAGCAAGTCCGTTGTGATGGTGACACGTGGCACGGCGCACGTTAGCAAAGTCGAACTTTTCAAATTGTTGACCCGTTGACCCCGCGCATTTTAGCAACTTCGGCGCAGGCTGGGCGTCGCGACGCCAAGGCTATGCGCGGCGCGACGCGCAGAAGACATAAATCCCCAGTTGGTGCATTTTTGTCCGAATTTGCCCCAAATTGCTTCCAGTGCTCTCCAAACTTTATTTATCTGCAAAATAACAACAAAACACATCAAAACGTTCATAAATCTCGAGAAACAATACAAAACATTAGGTCAAATGAGTGGAAAATAGTGATATAAATACCACTCATCAGCAAGATGCATTCGGCCAAGCCTCATTTTTGGGGAAAAATATATCCAATTAATTTTTCATGAAATTGATCATAAATAACTCCAAGTCATCTATATTAAAGCATGCTCAAACAAGTAATTTAGTCAAAACATGCTCAAAATCAATTTACCCAAATTTTACCCTAATCATTTTCATGCTTAAACCTTGCTCCATGATACCATTGTTGGTTTCTAGGGTGGTCCAAAGATCAAAATAAGCATAGAAATAGAATGAATACTCAAAGAAGTGAGGCGGAAAACACACTTACAATGAACAACTTTTGATGTGATGATCAACAAAACTTTCTCCTTTGCTTGTTTAAAGGATTCAGCGAAGGCTCCCTTTTGTTGATGATGTTGAACAAGCTCCAAGATTTAAGGATTCCAAGCTCTTAGTTCGGTTCCCTATCACCTTGTATGGATTCCTTTAACGTGCTAGCAAGATTTGAAAGAAAAATAATTCCTCCTTCTACCTCCAAGGCTCACGGTTTTGCTATATCTGGGAGAGAGAGAGTTTTCAAATTTTTGCAATTTGTTTTCTTAAAACAATTATGAAAAAATCAATACCAAAATTTGGTATATCCTTTCCAAAAAGTCAAAGCCAATTTTGGCTCCAAAATGGCATTAAATGCCCTCACCAACTTATGTCATGAATAGTGACTGCATGTCACTCACCAAAAAGGTGACTTAGACATCTATCACTAAAGTGACAAGTGATGTGACTGACGATGTGACTTGCGGCCACACTTGATTGAAAATCATAGTGGCGTCGCAAACACATTCCGGGCTCGGTTTCGTTAATTCCGAATTAACGAGTTTTCCGTTGCGTTGTAATTAAATCAAATTTAATTAAATAATCATGCCTAGCAAAATTACTATTCACATCACTTGCGAATTAATTCTAAATCAATTCGTTAGCCCAAATTAAAATCCAATTTCGTATAATATATCGAATATATTATTTTATCGATTAATTCCAAATTAATCGTTCTCTCTCTTCAAATAGTACTTTATCCCAGATAAAGTCTCTCCGCTATTAATCCCAGATTAATAAAGTTCGAATCATACGTCATCGGTGAATCTTCGGGAAGTGACCCAAGAGACCTCTGGATATGTTGGTAGTAAATCTGGTCGTCGGACTATCCGAACACGTACGTACCTAGTACTACGTTCTTACCGATTTACGAGACAAGGTTGGCTTCTAGCAAAACGCCATGCCTACCCAATTCTACAGAAATATTCTTACTAGAATATATAATCTATGTCAGGTGTAGTATACGTAGTATTGCATATCTCGTGATCCAGTATCGGATGTCACATGCAAGGCCTGAGGCTGGAATAGTGTCTGCCCCGTACGAAGCATATATCGGATCACTAGCAGCTAGTCTCTTTGTTATCGGATAATCATGACCTAGTCATATTATCCCGATGGTTGCAACCCATTAGAGATCTAGTTCTGTATCCCTGCGTGACAATCATCTCCATATGACTGAAGTGATACTTCCGTCTTGACATCACACCCAATACACTACGATTCTCAATAAACCTAGAAGAGGCGTACACAGAACCTGTTAAAGTCCTGGATGACCAAAACTAAAGCGAATTGATTGTCACAAGTACTAGCGATGCAAGTCTCAGGTTAAGACCAAATACACCTACCCTGATACGGACTCCCATAGACACATAGTCATACTACCAATGGGATTCCGTGGGGTCTATCCAGAGCGAAGCTGTTTTCCGTACCATCGGTAAAACACAACCTCCTACCACACTTGCATAAGTATCCAATACTTAAGTATATGAGAACTATACTGTTACGCTTCCATGACACGCACAAGTACGATACTAGTCTATTCCGCATTATCGATGTCCAGTCTCGATAATACTACGACTAGGGATATTTAATGATTAAACCGTCGTGGATTGATACTGTCTCATATCATCTCAATCCGGAACTAATCATAAGGACTTTCATCATTCACACATTTAAGTAATCTAATTACGAAATGATAAAAGACAATTTCCATTACTACACAGTTAATTTTTAGAAAACCACAATGTTCTTAGAAATAATGACGCTATGGGTCATAACTGTCTAATAGGAACAACTTCATCATTCGCAGCATTGCCTTCTTCCTCGACCTATGGTTCTTCTCTGCTGTCATTCCTTATCCTCATAAAAGAAGCTCGGTGTTCGAGATCTTGGAGGAAAAAACTTTCGGGTAGGCCGGAGTTGATCATATAGGTAGGTGGTGGAACGGAGTGGTAGTTAGGCAGGGGGTTATGGTATGTGTTGGGCTGTTCTTTCTCAGGGTTAGGTATTTTATGGGAGTCTATCAGGTCTTGGATTTCATGTCTGAGACGGGCATAACTGTCGGTGTCATGACCATTTTATTGGTGGAAGTGACAGTAACGGTTCATGTTGAGGTGTGGTGGGGGAGGATTTGGGTGTGGTTTAGGCTCCAAGGGTTTTAGGAGTCTCTGCCTTGTCAACTTCTCGAGCACTTTGGACAAGGGTCTACCTAGGTTGGAAAAACGTCGGTTCTTAATGGCAATAACCTCAGTAGAAACAGACTTGGTTTCAGTAGGCCCCCCAAAAGCCCTTCTATTATGGTCATAAAATTTTCGGTTCTCAGCTTCTTCCTCCTCAATGTCCATAACAATCTCCCTCAGCTGTCGGAAATCTATAATCATGGAGGTCATCCTCCTCATCTTGCCATAAATTGAGGGCTTAGTACCCTTGATAATCATCTTTATCTGGTCCTTCTCCGAAGGCCGAATTTGCATTTTCATAAGCTGGCTCCTCCAGCGATCCATATATTCCTTGAAGCACTCCTCCGGCTTCTGCTTGGTATTCTCTAAGTCGCGAAGCGACAAGTCGATCTCCAAATCTGTAACATACTATTTCAGAAAGGCTTCTGCCAGTTCCCTCCAATCTTCCTTCACCTTTCTTTCAAGGCTATGGTACCACACCACGGGTGCCCCCTCAAGCGACATCCCAAACATCTTCTGAACTTGGCGCTGCGACAGGCCCACTGAACTCATTATCGAGACATATTTCCGGAGATGGACCCTCGGGTCCCCATTCCCATTGAATTTGGCTATGTCGGGCATCTTAAACTGAGCCGGTAGATGCTCCTCAAAATTCATTGCCTCATAGTCCAACAATCCTCATGCTTACCCTTCCGCTTACAGGTAACTGACTCTACCTGATCACAGAGTTTCTGTAGTTAAGCCTGAGACCCGGCTATTCTTCATGCGGCATATTCAGCCATATCATCATCAAAAGTGGGGATGTCATCCCCCAACCTGTTCGGAGGCTCCACATGCCTTATATTCTCAGAGTTTCCCCCAGCACGGGGCACAGCCACATTAGCCATAGCAGTAGTCAAGGCTTGCAACTGTTCAGTAATCTTGGTGAGACTGGTCTCCAACTGATCCATACGAGATACCTCGTTCTTTGATCTGCTCATGTTTGCTATCGGCCTTTTGACGAGTCTTCCCTCTTCCCTAACCCAACCGGTATCTATGATGGCTGTTAAGACAGAAAGGGTTAACATGATGCGTGTATGCATGATATGCATGAGATGCGTACAATGTATGAGATATATAAGTCGGCCTATTATCATTTTAAAATATTCAATCATACTATTGCGCGGTGCAAACATGTCCCAGTTGAAAAGGCCCAACATGTTTACTCTTTTGCGATAACATGGCTAAAAAACTTCAAATGATAAGAGGCCCAAACAAAAAATGGCACATCAGTATTTTAGAAGCTTTTGGCCCAATTGTCAAAGGACACGAACTCGTCCCAGTTTAAATGGCCCAACAAGTTCATATCATTCGAAAAAAAGTCCAACTGAATCCAAATGTTGATGGTCCTAAACATAAACATAAAAGAGATATTTTCTATTGATCCTATGACTAAAGTTCACATGTGGGTTTACGGGAATGTGGACAAAGGCTCTCGCTGACGAAGGATTGCTCACAATTAGGACTCCCCACTCAAGGTTTCGAGCGACCAAGTGAGCGCACCTTTTTTATACCTTAAGGTATGTGCCAACGAGTTATGGTGCGTGACTAACTGTCAAATGGATTTCCTATTGTAGATTCCCCAGAGAGAGGGTGAAGCGAACTCTCTTAAATACCCAAGCCTCTTAGGCTCTTATCGCCTTAGTGACAAGAATAAACAACAAGTCCTCCAAATTAGTCCGTCACAACGAGCTACAAGTAACGATTATCAGGTGCCTTCACAACTTTTCCTAATAGAAAGGTAGTGAATGAAGGAAGACACCAAACCATCACCTAGCTTTAATAATACCTTTGATTAAACCCCTTCAACCCATGATAGACACAATTAACTAAAACACAAATCACAATCACTACAAGACATTATTCGGGGCCAATTCTCTATCCCCAATGGAGTTGCCAGACTATAGGACACAGAAATTGGCGAAGTTTTCCCAGGCTCGCGGCCTAGTTAGGAGTACGGAATAGCCCACGGGGGACTATACCGGAGAATAATAAAAATGGAGTCGCCACACGGTGTGAACCGGGAAATTGATTTAAGGCCGCACTCACCCATCGTAAGGGAAGACCTCAAACCGTTGGGTTATGAATGGTCTCTTACTTATGCCACTTGTAATGAAATGATTTGTGCAATAATTTAATCGGATCTATGCAACATATATTTCCAAGAGTATTCTATTTCTAAGTTCACAGGCATGAAAATGAAGCTCATATCTAAGTTTGCATATAACCTATGTCCAAGTTGCATATAACCTGTATCCAAGTTTGCATGCATAGAAGTAAGTGAAATAAAGGCAAGCACACAATCTAATGAACACATTAAGTAGATAAATGCGGGAATATAAATAGATGATAACAGTAAAAGTGTCAATAATGAAATGATATGATTAATTATGTAATGCAAAAGAAATTACCAAAGAAGCGAACATGCATGAAATGTGATGAAAAGAAATCTGTTCACTGTATGTGTGTTCGTGTAGCGTTTGAAAATGCGTTCGAACGGTAAACAAAATGTTCGCATTCATTTAGCGTTCGAGAATGCGTTCGAACAGGATAAGACCTGATGCATGATAAAACAAAACACATGCGCTTTCGAGTAGCGTTCGTAAATGCGTTCGAACGGACTGAGACAAAATTCATATGTTTGTGTAGTGTTCGGAAATACGTTCGAACGAGATTACCAAAATGGCATCTGAAACGACACAAACACATGCATGGATAAACGAATACACAATGTAGGACCTCGTGTGCCTGATTGAACACATTTCACATTCAATCGAGTGCACTTCATCCGGCGCGGCAAAACATCGTGGTAAATGTAGCCTTTAGGCATTTCCCTCGAATAGATGACCTTTAACCCACCCTAGTTAGCCCATACGCATTAAATTATCAATACATGAATAAACAGATAAATAATATGGGACCTTGTATGCCCGATTGAACACATTTCACGTTCAATCGAGTGTACCTCGTCCGGTGCGGCAAAATATCGTGGTAAAGGTAGCCTTTAGGCATTTCCCTCGAATATAAGACCTTTAATCCACCCTAGTTAGCCCATGCGCACTAGAATGAAATGCATACGTAAATAAAGCAATGATATGCAAAGGGTAAATGATATAATAAAAGGCGTGGCAAAACATCGTGGTAAAGGTAGCCTTCAGGCATTTCCCTCGAATAGAGGACCTTTAATCCACCCTAGTTAGCCAATGCGCATTATATTACCATGCATACAAATGAATGAGACAATAATGTGGAACTCCGTATGTCCGATTAAACCTATCTCACATTCAATCAAGCATACTTCGTCTGGCACGGCAAAACGTCGTGGGAAAGGTAGCCCTTAGGCTTTTCATCCCTCAAAACAGAGGACCTTTAGTCCAACTTGATTTGCCCATGCGCACTATATCATCAATACACAAACAAATAATGTACGGAAAGTAAATAACGAAATGTAAAATGCGAATAATAGATGAACAAGATAAAATAAAGTGAAATATGTGTTGTTTGCTCAAGTTGTACGTGGAGTTGTTTCCCAAGTACAGACCGCACTACCGTCCATTCGGATTCGGCTACGGAATTTTCGTCTGGGTTTCCATCCGATATACCATAAGAGACGACACATATTCCATTTATCCAACAGCTATAACATACATTAATCAACAATACCCATGCAGAGTAAAACAATAAAATAAATAATAAATAAAGGATAATAAATAAAAGGGGCGCCCTCAGGTCTAACCTCTTAAGTCGTCTCTCGGAAGCGCATTACACGGCCGTTGTAAGGGTTGATGCTCCGCAACTCCTCCGGTTCACTGGTTCAACATTTTCCTTCCCTGTTTCTTTGTTTAGGCTGCTGTTTTCACTATGTTTCGCTGCTGTTTTGGTTGTATTTTCTGGTCACTATTTTTGCTGTATTAAGGGACTATTTTGTGGTGTTTAGGGATTATTTTTTTGGGTTATTCAGCTGCTGTTAAAAGATGCAGTTCAGAGGCAGTTTTTATAGGGATAAAAGGTGCAATGCAGGAGGTCAGAGGGGGTGTTTACTCGGTGTTCTCAAGTAGTTTATGGACAATATTTGCGGTGGTTACGGGGCAGTACAGTTTGGGCAGTTATAGGCATGAAGCAGGGGCTGTTATAGGTGTGAAGCAAGGGCTGTTATAGGAGTGAGGCACGGACAATTTGCTGAGCTGATGGCGTGTTAAAGGGGCTTTGTACGTAAGGTTACTGGATGGGGTGTGGATCTGTGCGTGAAGGGTTGTTGGGTGGAGGGGCTGTGTGCGTGAAGTTACTGGATGATGGGCTGTGTGGCGTTGATTTGTTGGCTGGTTAGGGGCTGTTATGTGAGCTTTAGCGTGAGTGCATGGTGAGAGAGAGAGGGCGTTAGCGTGAGTGGAGCTAGGGGCAGATTTGTGAGGGGATTCGGGTTTCTTTCTTCTGTTTATGTTTTTGTCGTGAGAGTCTAGCTAGAGAGTTTAAGGTTTTGTGTTATTTTTATAGTGATGTATTATGGTTATGCATGGGTTTTGAAAAGGAAACAAATCAATTAGATTAGGGATGGATTTAATTAGTTTAAAAAAAGGGAAAGAATAATTGTATTTTGGTGGGGGAATATATTTAAATTTGGTGAGTGAATTATTTAATTGAATTTAGATATTTGGTAATTAGGAAGGTGAATTATTTAATTTTGGAATGAGATTTGTTTTGATTTAATTTGATTTGATTTGATTTAATTTGATTTAATTTAATTTAATTTCAATTTAATTGATTTTAATTTAATTTGTGACATGTTTTTTTAAATGTTTTAATTATTTTTGGATTTGGGCTTGGGCGAAATGGGCCTTGGATGGGTGCGAGGGTTTTTTGCTAAGGATGTGTTTTAAAACAGAGGTCCAACAAGCGAACCCGAAGCTAAACAAGCGAATTAAATCCAACAAAAATGTCAATTCTTGAATTTTCCCTTCCAACGTCCGTTTCCCGCGACTTCCACAGCTAAAAAGGTAGTGCCTCCGTACGAGACTCATCATCGAGACTTATATGCAAAAATGTAGTGCCTGCAATCATGTTCCTCATCAATATGGATACCATATCTTTTTGGCTCATGTCTTTCCCTACCAGACCTTATGAGTTCATAACCTTATGGTTGTTCCGTCGCTGCCCTTTTGATGAGCTTGGGGTTTAGTTCTATGGTAGTTTGTTCTTCTCGTACCTTATCAAGGTCAAGTCTACTCCCACTATAGTTCTTGAGAAGGAATTCATTCTATAGAAATTTAGCATTTCGTGAGACAAATGTTCTTTGTTCATTTGGGACGTAGAACATGTATGCTCTTGAGTTCAAACTTACATTTAACTGCCTTATCATCCAATTTGTTAGTTTATATGAGCTTGACATATGCGTCACATCCCTAAACTCTTAGATAACTAAGACTATGACGTTTCCCAGACCATAACTCATATGGTGTCTGACTAATAGTCTTGAAAAGAACTTGGTTTAGTAGTAGTGTTGCAGTTTCTAAAGCAAGACCCCAAAATGAAAGAGGTAGATCCGTGTCTGGCATCATTGATCATACCATATCTAATAATATCTGATTTCTCCTTTCGGAGACCCCATTATACTGTGGAGTTCCCGGAGGAGTCCACCGGGAAATAATGTCATTTTCTCTCAAGTAATCCTGAAATTCATTGCTTAAGTATTCGCCACCTCGGTCATACCTTAATGACTTAATACTTTTATCAAGCTGGTTTTCTACTTCAGCCTTGAAGTCTTTGAATTTCTCAAAGGCTTCAGATTTGTACCCCATAAGGTACACATACCATATCGCGAATGATCATCGATAAAGGTAATGAAGTAGGAGAATCCATCTCTTGCGGTGACTGACATTGGTCCGCATACATCAGAGTGTATTAGTTCTAATGTCTCCGCTGCACGCTGTTCTTTACCTTTAAAGGGTAATTTGGTCATTTTACCAAGTAAACAAGACTCACAAGTTCCATAAGGTTTATATTTGAAGGATTTGAAATACTCATCCTTATATAGCTTAATTAATCTTGTTTCATTGATATGACCTAAGCGACTGTGCCATAAAAGCGATTCAGTGAGATTATTCGAGTTAACATTGTATATATTAGAGGTTGAACATTCTTTGTTAGTTTGTAAGACATAGATACCATTATTTAAAATACCATATCCATATTTTATTTCATTGAAATAAATAGAAAATTCAATACAACTTATAAGGCATGAAAAGCGTTTATTACATAAAGAAGAAATTGAAATGATGTTCTTTACTAGAGAAGGTACATAAAAAAAATCTTCTAAGTCTAAAACTAAACCATTCGGCAAAACTAATGAATAAGTCCACACGCACAATGCAGCCAGTTTTGCTCCATACCCATGACAGAGTCTCCTACTGTTTCTCAGGCCCTGCACATTGTTACACAAGTGAGTCCCACAACCGGTGTCAATCACCAAAGTAGAAGGTTCAGAGTTTTGAGAATATATTTCAATCATATACAACATAACTGAAGCATTGGGCATCTTGGCCACTTGGGCTTCCCTAACTTCCTTGGCTTTCAAGGATCTGCAGTCTTTCTTCCAATGACCCTTCTGTTGGGTCTCTAAGATCAATCCCAAGATCTAATAAGCATAAACATGTGTGAATACGCAAAGGAATATAGCGGAAATTATACTCACTTTGATCGGTTCGTTGGATCTGTTGATAACAAAATTTTTCCTCCTTTGAAGTGCGCCAAGCTTTCTTTGATTGTATGTTTGAGCTCCAAACTTTGAAGTTTGATTCCAAACTCAATGGAAAAAGTTTCCCTATCACCTTTGTATAATACTTTAAGTGCTAGCTTTGGAAGAATTTTGCAACAAAATCTTCCCTTGGGGTATAGAGGCTCTCGTCCAAGATAAGAGAAAAATAGAGTTTTTGTTTCTTTGTCTTGTATTTTTGTTTCTAAAACAATTACCAAGTAAATAAAAAATGTGTATATGTTTTATTCAAAAACAAAAAGCAAGTGTGTTGAGGGCAAAATTCATTTAATGCTCTCAACCACTTCCATCACCAAAAGGTGATTTAACTCACATCACAAAAAGTTGATAAGACTTCTATCATAAAAAGTGACTAGTGATGTAAGTGAAGTGGGCCCCACTTTAAATTCAAAATTCAAGTCGGGTGACGCAACACACTTCGAGCTCGGGTTCGTTAATTCCGAATTAACGAATTTTCTGTTGCGACTTAATTAATTCAAATTTAATTAAATAATAATGCCTCGCAAAATTATTACGAAAATTACTTACGAATTAATTCTAAGTCAATTCGTTCGCCTGAATTAAAATGCAATTTTAATTCCGCTTTGAAATCTAATTTCAATTAATATATCGAATATATTATTTAATCGATTAATTCTGAATTAATCGTTCTCTCTCTTCTATTCGAATTTTATCCCAGATAAATTCTTACCGTAATTAATCCCAGATTATTTTTCTCTCTCTTCTAATTAATCTCAGATTAATTATGTTGGATATGTTGGCAGTAAATTCGGTCATCGGACTATCCGAACACGTGCGTACCTGGTACCACATTTTTACCGATTTACAAGACATGATTGGCTTCTAGCAAAGCACCGTGCCTACCCAATTCTCCAGAAATATTCTTTAAGGAATATATAATCTTTGTTAGGCGTAGTATACTTAGTATTGCATATTTCGATCCAGTATCTGATGTCACATGCAAGGCCTGGGGCAGGAATAGTGTATGCCCCGTACGAAGCATATATCGGATCACAAGCAACTAGTCTCTATAATCGGATAATCATGACCTTGTCATATTATCCCGGTAGTTGTAACATAATAGAGAACCAGTTTTGTATCCCTGCGTGATCATCATCTCCATATGACTAAAGTGATACTTTCGGCTTGACATCACACCCAATACACTACGATTCTCAATAAACCCAGAAGAGGCGTACACAGAACATGTTAAAGTCTCGGATGACCAAAACCAAAACGTATTGATTGTCGCAAGTATTAGCGATGCAAGTCTCAGGTTAAGACCAAATACACCTACCCTGAATCGGATCCCCATAGACACATAATCATACTACCAATGGGATTCCGATGGGTCTATCCAGAGCGAAGCTATTTCCGAACCATCGGTAAACACAACCTCCTATCACACTTGCATAAGTATCCAATACTTAAATATATTAGAACTATGCTGTTACGCTTCCATAACACACATAAGTGCAATACTAGTCTATTATGCATTATCGATGTCCAGTCCCGATAATACTCGTATATTCTAATCTGGAACTAATCATAAGGACTTTTATCATTTATATATTCAAGTATTCTAATTATAAAATGATAAAATAGCAATTTCCATTGTCACATAGTTAATTTGTATAAAAACCACAATGTCTTTTACAAATAGTGACGCTATGGGTCATAATTGTCCAACAATCTCCCACTTGGCCTATAGCCAGTCACTCAAGTATCTAACACCTGAATTATGTATATGTCGCTCAAACTTTTGCTGAGGAATAGCTTTCGTCAGAGGATCTGTAATGTTGTTTTCTGATGTGACCTTCTCGATCTTCACATCGCCACGATGTATGATCTCATGAATCAGATGGAAACGTTGAAGAACATGCTTGGATTTTTGATGAGACCGCGGTTCCTTAGCCTGCGCTATAGCCCCGTTATTCTCACAATACAATGGAACAGGCTCAACTGCTAACAGAACTACTCCTAATCCAATTAGGAATTTACGGATCCAAACTGCCTCTTTTGCTGCTTCAGCTGCTGCAATATATTCCGCTTCTGCTGTTGAATCGGTAACAGTCTATTGCTTGGAATATTTCTAGCTTACTGCTCCGTTGTTCAAACAAAATATGTACCAAAATTGTGACTTACAGTCGTCTTTATTGATTTGTAAGCTTACATCGGTAAACCCAGTTACCTCAAGTTCTCCATCTAGATAGATTAAGAACGCATCCCTAGTTAAGGATGTTCTTAACTGCAACCCAGTGACCATCATCTGGATCGGCCTGATAGCGTCTACACATGCTCAAAGCATATAAGACATCAGGTCGCGTACATATCATGGCATACATGATCGATCTGACTGCCGAAGCAAACAGGATATAACTCATGTTGTCTCTCTCATCGTGAGTTTTAGGACACATGTCCTTAGATAGAGTGAAACCATGTGACACTGGCAACAGTCCCCTCTTATACTGTTCCATGTTAAATCTCTTCAAAACTTTGTCAATATATGTGCTCTGGGAGAGTCCAAACAACTTTCTAGATCTATCTCGGTAGATCTTTATTCCCAGAATAAAGGCTGCTTCTCCCAGATATTTCATGGAGAATTTTAATGAAAGCCAAGCTTTCACCGATTGTAGCATGGGAATGTCATTGCCAATAAGCATTACATCATCAATGTAAAGGACAATGAATGTCAGTGCGCTCCCACTAACCTTCTTATATACACAAGGATTATCCTAGTTTTGAACGAAATCATATTCTTTTATTATCTCATCAAAACGTTGGTTCCAAAAATGCGATGCTTGCTTCAATCCATAAATGGATCGATTTAACTTGCAAACCTTGTCTGCATGTTTTGGTTCGACAAAACCATCAGGCTGTTGCATATAAACATCCTCCAAAAGTTTTCCATTAAGGAAAGCGATTTTGACGTCCATCAGCCATATCTCGTAATCCAAATATGCAGCAATAGCAAACATTATCCGAATGGATTTAATCATTGCAACATGTGAAAAAATTTCATCGTAATCGACACCATGTCGTTGACGATACCCTTTCGCTAAAAGCCTGGCTTTGTACGTTTGTATGTTGCCATCCATGTCGGTTTTCTTCTTGAAGACCCATTTCCAACCAATAGGTTTTACGCCTTCTAGTGCATCAATCAGTGTCCAAACTTGGTTGGTGTACATGGAATCCATTGTTGGAAAATTATGACCCACAACGTCACTATTTGTACATATCATGGTGTTGTTGTACAAATTAACTATGTGACAAAGGAGATTGCACTCTTATCATTTGTGATTAGATCACCTAGATGTATAAATGATAGGAGGTCCCTATGATTTCTTCCTGGACGGAGAATGATATGAGACAATATCAGTCCACAAAGGATAAATCATTAAATATCCCTAGTCAGAGTATTATCGAGATTGGACATCGATAAATATGTAAAAGACTAGTATTACACTTGTGCGCGTTGTGAGGGCACAACGACATAGTTCTCATATATTTGGGTATAGGATACTCATGCAAGTGTAATAGGAGGTTATTGTTTACCGATGGTACGGGAAACAGCTTCGCTCTGGATAGACCCCCTCGGAATTCCATTGGTAGTATGACTATGTGTCTATGGAAGTCCGAAATCAGGGTAGGTGTATTTGGTCTTAACCTGAGACTTGCACCGCTAATACTTGCGACAATCAATATACTTTGGTTGCGGTCGTCAAGGGCTTTAACAGGTTCTGTGTACGCCAATACTGGGTATATTGAGAATCGTAGTGTGTTGGGTGTGATGTCAAGACGGAAGTATCACTCCAGTTATAGTGGAGATGATGGTCACGTAGGATACGAGACTGGTTCTCTTAAATGCTGCAGCTATCAGGATAAAATTAAAAGGTCATGTTTATCCGATTATAGAGACTAGTTACCAGACATCCGACATGTGCTTTGTACGGGGCAGACACAATTCCAGCCCCCAGGTCTAGCACGTGATCAACCAATACTGGACAGAAATACACAATACTATGTATACTACGCCTGATATAGATCCTTTATTCCTGTAAGGATATTTCTGGAGAATTGGGTAGGCATGGCGCTTTGCTAGAGACCAACCTTGTCTTGTAAATCGGTATAAACGTAGTACTTGGTATTTACGTGTTCGGATAGTCCGACGACCGAATTTACTGCCAACATATCCGGGGATCTCATGGGTCGCTTCCCGAAGATTCACCGATGACGTATGACTCGCACTCTAAATTAATCTGGGATTAATAAGATGAGAGAGAAAATTAATATGGGATTAATTACGGAGATATTTTATCTAGGATAAAATATCATTAAAGAGAGATAACGATTAATTTGGAATTAATCGATTAATTAATATATTCGATATATTAAACGAAATTAGATTTCAACGCGAAATTAAAATTAGATTTTAATTCGGGCGAATGAATTAATTTAGAATTAATTCGTTAGCGACGTGAATAGTGACTTCGCTAGGCGTAATCATTTAATTACGATGCAACGGAAAATTCATTAATTTGGAATTAGCGAACCCGAGCCCGGGATTATTTGCGAGTGCATTCGCATTTCGAATTCGAGTGCGGCACGCAAGTCATATCAAGCATCAAATCGCTAATCGCATCTAGCGTCACATCAAGAGTCAAATCATGTCACTTTGAGTGATGTAACGCTTGATTGATTGATGTGATTGATTGATGGTAGTTGTTGGAATGGTTGTTGAGCTTTTACCATTTGACTTTTTGAAAGCCAAAAAGTGGTAATTCATTTAATTATTTTTGGAAAAATATATAAGTGTATTAGATACACTTTTCAACCTAATTCAACACACATTTTCTCTTCTCTCTTTTCTCTCTACATCTCATGCCCAAGGGGCACAACCTTCACTGGTTTTCTGTCAAAAACCGTGACAGTGAAGGGGAGTAAGAGTGTGATTTTGTGGCAAAATCACAAGTGCTAGCACACTTACGAGACATGTGAAGGTGATAGGGAAGTCCACCAATGAGCCGGGAATCAAATGACGAAGCTTGGAGCATGGTTTCTTGTTGATTGATGGCCGAACCAGTGAGCTTCACATAGCTCACTGCCGTGAGCAGTAGATGGGCAGAAAGTGAGTTTTGTTCGTCAAAGCGTCGCTCAACCGATCGATGTGAGTATTCCGCAACTTCTTCGATTTGTATTCGCACATATTTCATGCTTATTATTGATCTTGGGACCTTAATAGAAACCAACAATGGCATCTAGAGCAAGGTTTGAGCATGAAATTGTTTTAAGGCTTAAAATTTGGGTAAAATTGATTTTGAGCATGAATTATGAAATTGGATGATTAAGTATGCTTGAATGTGTTTTATATGATGATTGATTGGATCAATTTGTTGAAAAAAAATTTGGAACATTTTTCCCCAAAATACTTAGCTTGGCCGAAAGTATAGGAGCCCTATATGTCTTGGAATTTTGATTTTTTTTTTGTTCATTGGATGAATTGGAAATCATTCGGGAATGTTGATTTATGTCGATTGTGGAATTAATTGGATTGAATTCGAATCGGACACAAATCCCGTCCCTTGGCCGAGACTTTGAGCATGTAATTATAGGTTTGATTTTAATCAAAATGTATTGGACATGTGATTATGAAAATGAGCATGATTAATTGTATATATTGATGTTTTAGAAATGTTAATTTGGGTAATTAATCATGTTATACATTTTGGTAATTAAATTGGGAATTTGGAATTTTATGATTTAATTATTTTGGGCCTATTTTGTGAAATTGGGCTTAAGTGTTGTAATTGGGCTTGTTGGGCTTTGTTGTACAAAGTTGGGTTTAGGCCAAATGGATTGGATCCAATTGGGCCCAAAACCGCCTCCATAAAGCCCAAATACGACTTAATGGACCTTTAAAGTTTAATTGGGCCTAATGGGCCAAAATTGATTTATGGGCTTATGGGGTAATTCCCGGATTGGATTTTGGTTATTCGGTTTGACCCGAGTTGACCAAAAGTCCACGCCTTAAGAAATTAATTAAAAGCCCATTGGACTTTAATTAAATTGACGTTGGACGTTAATTGGGCTTTGAGACCCGTAACGATTAAATTTGGAATTTAAGTCGTAAAGGTTTATTATCAAAGTGTGTTATTTAATTTGGAATTAAATAGCGAATTAGAATTGAATGCATATTAAATTGGATTTAATGATGTAGTTTAATTTAATTCGAGAATTCATACTTTGAGTACTTATTCGTAAAACGAGTTTGACTCGCACAAAATCAAATCGTTGTTTGAACATTGGATTATCACTAATTATCAGATTAATTAATTTGATTAGATTGATTGATAACATGCTTGTGTGAATACATGGTTGCGATGCATAAATAATGTATATCAGATGGATATTAGATGGGTGGGATAATTTTAGAAATTGTTGTAATAAATTTGATATATTAAATTGGACCTGGGTGTCCAGCCTTATTCCTCCATATTCTTTGTATTCTCTTCTCACCTATTCCCCTCAATGTAAATTAGGTTTCTTCAGAAGTGTAGTGTAACGTGTATAAGTAATACATGTGTTAGCGGGAGAAAGAAAGTGAGAGATTTGATCTAGGATCAATGTGTAAAGTATCCATCCGCATATCATTATTATTTTATTATACGCGCTTTATTATGTGTTTAGAATGCATGTTTAAGGGTATATGATGATGAGACCTTAACAAAGATAATAAATTGGTTGCCAATTTGCACTCGAAAATCCCTCGCAAAATATTAAGCGTCTTTCCTTCCATTGAGTGATTCTCACTCAAGATCCGAGACTGGAATTGGCTTGTTGGCCAAAGTCAAGGCCTTTGTCCGTCGAGGATGTGTTTGAATCACGAGAGCTTTGTTCCATATTGGTGTCTTGTCCAAGTTGTGGTTTGTTGGCCAAAGTCAAGACCACTTCTTGTCCATCGACATTGATTACGAAGCTTTCCATGGTCAATGGGTCGTGCTTAACTGGGATCACTAAGTTTGTTGTGCCAAAGCCAAGGCTTAGTTGATCAGAGGAAAAAGGTTAGGTAATACATTGGATGTATTGGCATATATAAGATATATTTTCGAACTTGGATGTCCCCCTACCGGATCTAAGAATTGGATTGGATCCAATCGATCTTAGAGATCTACCTAGTTAATTATCATACAATTTGTTGGCCAAAGTCAAGATTGTGTGATATTTAACGGGATCCTAGCCCACTAGGAAACGCGTTTCCCGAGTACTCGACAGAGGTTAGAGGCTCGCCGAAAAAATGGGAGGCAAGAATTGAATTTGCAATATTCGTTTAATTACTTGCCATACGCGCTCAAACAAACATCATTCGTCAATAAATTGAATGTTAGTTGGACTAATATTTAATTGTTATTTTAATAAATAGTTGGACTATATTCAAACTATTCATTTATAGTTGATTTTATAATTGGATTATAGTAATCAATATAATTGATTTTAATCTATTAAATTATAGTTGATTAAATAGTTGGACTATTGTAATCATTATCATAAATAGTACCAAAATCGTTGATTAAATAGTCGGACTATTAGAATCAAGATAAAATTGAAAGATTGACATTTAAAACATAATCCTAGGGAAAATGTATTTAAATGGTTTAATTTTCAAATTGGGAATAAATTTCAGGATGGTCCTGGAAAAATAATAAGTTACTTTATTTGATAAAATAACATATTAAGCCTAAAGCCCGGAGTTAAGCAAATAGTCGAGCATAATCTTTGGAAGATTTAATTAATGATAACTTTAGTGCTTAATCCATTAAGCTTGTCGCAGTAGACTCCTTAATTTCTGAATAAGAACTAAGAATTAGATTCTTAAAGTATGATAATGAGATTGAAGGATCTTCAAAGATCTTTCTTTAGAATCTTAGAAGTACTAAATTGCAATAAATAACTCTTGGAGAGTTAATGACTATTCTCAAGGAGATAAAGTCAAACTTTGCAATAATGCAAGTAGCGCAAATGCGCACCTTACTTCGATTTCTAGAAGGCCAAGGCTTGGCCAAAGGCTTCTGGAGTATTGAAACTGGCAAAGGCAAAATCATTATAGTCTTCTGGGAAGATAAAAGGACATATCCTAAAATGTTTGCTTAAATTGTGGCAAACGGGGTTCGCGGAAGCGTGACTGCTGTTTGGAAAAAGCAGACATGAAGGAATTGAAAATGAGCAAGGCTCTGACTTCAAATATGTTTGTCATAAATATATTCACTACTAGTATTAAAATTGGATTTTAGATACTTAGTGTGATATATATGTATTGATGTTCAGAATCTGTTTTGAACAGGATACTGACTTTTTGAGATTTATCTGCGAATTGAAAACGGGACGAAAGTCGCTATTTTAACCGTAGATACCTAAATTTAGGAACTACCCTCGGGTGTGTACTTAAATTAGGGAACTGTTATAATGTAACTAGTTTGACTAGATACATTATCTCCATATCAGTGTTTGACCCGCTGCGGGTGAACCTTTATATTCTAGAACACTAAAGTGTTTTATTTTATAAAGATGATATTGAGATAAACACATTAGATGTGAATAACAGAATTTATATTTTGAATATAAATAAATCTCAAACATATAACATGACAAAAAAATAGCCCGAACTGATTTGATCAGAAGAAACTAATTGTGGCATTGTTGTCTGGGACACAATAAAACAAGAATCGTATATCCACTCTTTCGGAGAGTGGGTACTTGTTGGTAAAAATCTAGGTCCCAAGATCAAACAAGACATGAAAATCGTGCATGAATACACCAAAGAAGATAGCGGAATACTTACATTGGTTGGTAGAGTCGATTTGAAGACCATTGAAGCCAAAATGCTCACTGTTTTGGCGCATGAACTGCAGCAGTCCACTGCCCACTGCCTTCTGTTTTTGAGCTGCGAAAATGAGTTCCTAGATTCGTCGGATGGATCCCGGCTCATGGTCGAACCTCCCTACCACCTTCGCAAGACTTGTAAGTGTGCTAGCACTTGATTTCTCACCATGAAAAACCACTCTTGGCTTCCCTTTGTTCACGCCAAAATTGATTCCAAACCAGTCCATTTTTTCTGTTTTTGGGCGTGAGAGAAGAGAGAATTTTGAGAGAGATGATCTTGTGTTAAGTTAAAAGATTTTCCAAAAATCAATTTATATTTATGCCATAATGTTTATTAAATAAATAATAAACTTATGACACAAAACATGCAATGGCTTAGAGTGTCAAACACTCAAACTCCATGCAAAACCATTGAGTGTATTGTACACAATCTTCATGCAATGCATTAGAATTAAATAATGCATAATATGACATGTGTCATGTGGGCCCCACACGTTTCCAAATGAAAATGGGCCCACGGCACTCACGCGTTCGGGTTCGATATTTCCGAAATACCGAGCTTACGTCGCGACGTTAATTAAATCAAATAATTGCGGCTAGCGAAATTATTATTTACGTCGCTAACGAATTAATTCTAAATTAACTCGTTTGCCCGAATTAAAATCTAATTTTAATTCCGCGTCGAAATCTAATTTCGTTTAATATATCGAATATATTAATTTACCGATTAATTCCAAATTAATCGTTATCTCTCTCTAGACGATATTTTATCCTAGATAAAATATCTCCGTAATTAATCCTAGATTAATTTTCTCTCTCATCTATATATAATCCCAGATTATTCAAGAGTGCAAGTTGTGCGTCATCGGTGGATTATCGGGAAGCGACCCATGAGATCTCCGGATAAGTTGGCAGTAAATACGGTCGTCGGAGTATCCGAATCACGTACGTACCAAGTACTACGTTCTACCGATTTACGAGACAAGGTCAACTCCTAGCAAAGCACCAAGTCATCCCAATTCTCCGGACATATCCTTTTAAGAATATTTAAGATCTATATCAAGCGTAGTATACTAATGTATTGTGTATATCGGCCCAGTATCGGATAATCACGTGCTAGGGCTGGGGCTGGATAAGTGTCTGCCCCGTCCGAAACACATATCGGATGTCTGGTAACTAGTCTCTATAATCAGATATTCATGACCTGGTCATAATATCATGATTGGATGCGCATCACTCAAGAGCACTAGTACCGTATCCTGCGTGACATCATCTCCACTATGACTGAAGTGATACTTCCGTCTTGACATCACACCCAATACACTACGACTCTCTGATAAACCCAGAAGTGGTGTACGCAGAACCGGTTAAAGCCCTGTACCACCAAGACCAAAGTCTACCGATTATCGTAAGTATTAGCGGTGCAAGTCTCAGGTTAAGACTATACACACCTACCTTGATTTCGGCCTCCCATAGACACATATTCATAATACCAATGGGATTCCGAGGGGTCTATCCAGAGCGAAGCTGTTTCCCGTACCATCGGTGAAACACGACCTCCTATCGCACTTGCACAAGTATCCAATACTTATATATATGAGAACTATGCCGTTGTGCCCTCACAACGCGCACAAGTGCAATACTAGCCTATTCCGCATTATCGATGTCCAGTCTCGATAATACTACGGCTAGGGATATTTAATAATTAATCCTTCGTGGACTGATACTGTCTCATATCATCTCAATCCAGGAACTAATCACAGGGACCTCTCTTCCTTTATATATCTATGGTGATCTAATCACAAATGACGAGAATGCAATTTCCTTGTTACATAGTTAATTTGCTACAGCAACACAATGATCTGTGCAAATAGTGACGCTATGGGTCATTTTGTCCAACAGTACTAAGACACATTTGATTCCATTCAAATAAAGTCTACGAATCTAGTTTATTGGGCAAAGTGCCTAAAACACTATTTACTTGGTAAAAGTGTAAATGCCACCAATCTGTTAGCCCTTGTTCATAGTGAAACAAGTGGGCCCATATCTAGCTAGGCTAGAGATGAATATGAATATTTCGTGACCTTTACGGATGTGGCATCGCGTTATGGTTATGTGTTTCTATTGAAACACAAATCGGAAACTTTTAAAGTTTCGACACGAAATAGATTAACAGATCGGCTAAAGTATTAAACCGTCACGGTAAGACCGTAATGGAAAATACTTAAGCAATAAGTTTCTTGTATACTTGAAAGAGTATAGTATTCTTTCAAACAGGTCTCTTCCCGGAACACATCATCCTGACGGTGTGTCCGAACCTGAGTAACCGAATTTTATTGGACATGATA
Organism: Zanthoxylum bungeanum; assembly: GCA_019454045.1. NCBI lineage: Eukaryota > Viridiplantae > Streptophyta > Magnoliopsida > Sapindales > Rutaceae > Zanthoxylum > Zanthoxylum bungeanum. The sequence continues at coordinate 62,361 of SKCR01040430.1, forward strand.
AGGTTAATCATGAGTCGCTCTGAGCTACCATTTCCTTCAACGGATAAGCATTAACAGTGCAAAACTTATTTAGAATAAGGTTCCATAAAAATCTGTTTGACATATATCATATTAGATATGAACGGGAAAGAAACCGGGTTTCTTATTCCTGATAATTTGGGTATGCTAGGCATATGTTTGGATGATACAAAACTAAAACCCAAAATGGATAAGTGCCAATTGTAGGTTATCCTAGGGATACCATAAGTATAGTACTTATACATCTCACTAGAGAACAATGTAATTGTTGCTCGCCATGCGGTTTTCCTAAAAGGAATACTAATATGCAGTGGTAAGTGGGAGGATAGTAAAACTCGATGAAAATCGGAGTAATACTATTCAAGGAACCGAATCTTAATGGAACATAAATAGTTCATCAATGATGAAACTATTACCAATAATCTTAGAATACACAAGAACCGCGTATGTCGGAGAGAGTCAGAAAACAACCCGAGGTATGTGTTTCTGATCTCACCTCATAAAGATGTCTATCTTATTGAGGTATACCAACTGACTACGTATGAGGAAGTGATACAAGGTATCGATTCCCTATTATGGCAAAGTGCCATATGAGTCCGAAATGGATTCCATGTAAATCAACCAAGTTTGGATACTAGTTGATGTGCCGCAAGGCATTGTGCCTATTGGAACTACATAAGTCTTTAAGGAAGACATACATGGAAGGCAACATACCAATGTACTAAGCTAGGCTTGTAGTAGAAAGGTATCGTTATCAACATTGTGTTGATTACGATTCAACCTTTTACCTATTGCCACTGTAAATCCATTTGGATAATGCTTGCTTAAGCTGCATGTTTCATGTATGAAATATGTCAGCTTAACGGGAAAATCGCTTTCCTGAAAAAGGAAACCAGTTGCAGGATGTTTACAACATCCTGTCGGTTTTGTCGTACAATAACAAGCAAACAAGGTTTGCAAGTTATTCGATCCATGTTTGGATTGAAGCAAGCATAGGTTCTTGGAATTGTCGTTTTGATGAAATCATAATAGTTTATGATTTAATTCAAAACGAAAATGATTCTTGTGTATATAAGGAGGTTAGTGGGAGCGCAGTGACAATAACTGTCCTATAAAGAATGATAATATGTCATTTCTTAAAAATGATGTTCCCATAAAAACAATCGGTGAAAGCTTGGCTTTCGAGAAAACTCTCCGAGAAACTCGTACATCAAAAAAATGTACGTGACCTGGTGTCTCATACGCTTTGAGCATATGGATTCACAACAGGCCAATCCAAGTGATAGTCACTAGATTGATTTAAGAACATCCGTTAGTATCTTAGAGAACTAATGATGTTGTCTTAATCTGTGGAGAATGAGAACTTGAAGTGACTGGGATCACTACTGCAAGCTCCTAAACCGATAAAACGACTATAAGTCGTAAACGGTACTACAAACATTGAATAATGGAACAATGAGCTAGAAATCTTCCTAGCAAGATACTGTTACCGAATAAACAATAAATGCGGGTTTTTGCTGCAGCTGAGGCAGCAATGGAAGCCATTTGGGTCAATAACAAATCTAATTAGATTAGATATAATTATGTTAGCTTCTGAGCTAGGCGTCAGCACAGGCTAAAGAATTAATGGTCTCATCAACGATCCAGATAAATACTTCGACTCTTCATCTGTTTCGTTCGGATCATACATCGGGCGATGTGATGATCGAATAAATCACATCAAATGATAATCATGCAAATCCACTGACGAAAGCCTTTTCTCAGCAATTTGAGCCAACCGTACATAGTTCGGGTGTAAGACACTCGAGTGACTGGCTATAGGCCAAGTGGGAGATTGTTGGACAATTATGACCGATAGCGTCACTATTTGTACAGATCATGGTGTTGTTGTACAAATTAACTATGTGACAAAGGAGATTGCACTCTTATCATTTGTGATTAGATCACCTAGATGTATAAATGATAGGAGGTCCCTATGATTTTTTCCTGGACGGAGAATGATATGAGACAGTATCAGTCCACGAAGGATAAATCATTAAATATCCCTAGTCAGAGTATTATCGAGATTGGACATCGATAAATACGAAAAAGACTAGTATTACACTTGTGTGCGTTGTGAGGGCACAACGACATAGTTCTCATATATTTGGGTATAAGAAACTCATGCAAGTGTAATAAGAGGTTGTGTTTTACCGATGGTACGGGAAACAGCTTCGCTCTGGATAGACCCCCTCGGAATTCCATTGGTAGTATGACTATGTGTCTATGGAAGTCCGAAATCAGGGTAGGTGTATTTGGTCTTAACCTGAGACTTGCACCGCTAATACTTGCGACAATCAATATACTTTGGTTGCGGTCATCCAGGGCTTTAACAGGTTCGTGTACGCCAATACTGGGTATATTGAGAATCGTAGTGTGTTGGGTGTGATGTCAAGACGAAAGTATCACTCCAGTTATAATGGAGATGATGGTCACGTAGGATTTGATTTGTGCGAGTCCAACTTGTTTGAGAATAAGTACTCAAAGTGCGTATTCTCGAATTACATTGAACTATAATTTTAAATCCAATTTAATTTGTATTCAATACTAATTCTTTATTTAATTCCAAATTAAATAATTACACTTTTAATGTGCCTTTACGATTTATATTCTAAATCTAATCTTAATGGGTCTCAAAGCCCAATTAACATCCAATGTCAATTAATTAAAGTCCAATGGGTTTTCAATTAATTTCTTAAGGCATGGGCTTTGGCCACTATGGGTCAAACCCAAATGCCAAGGCCTAATTAAAGGAATCACTCTATTTGCCATAAAATTAATTTTGGCCCATTAGGCCCAATTAAATTTAAAAGACCCATTTATTATATTTGGAGTTAATGGAATGGTTTTAGGCCCAATTTGGATCCAATCCAATTGTCCTAAACCAACTTAGCCCAACCAAGCCCATTAGGCCCAAATACAACAATTTTAGCCCAATTCCAAATTAAGCCTAATTAATGAAATTCTAATATTCCAAATACCACAACTTATTTAATTAAAGTGTATAGCCATAATTAATTATTCAAATTAACATTTCCAAAATACCAATTTTACATAATTAATCATGCTTTATTATTTTCAATACATGTCTAACATTATTGAAACAAAATCAAGTCATTAACATGCTACTAAGGCTCACGGCAATATGGATATTTTTTTATTAACTTTGATTTCAATACAATTAAATCACAAATCAATATATCCAAACATTTTAAACACATCCAATGGTCTTAAAAATCAAAATCACCATGAGATTAAGGTTCATCAATTTTCGGCCAAGCCATTAAATTTGGGGAAAATTAATCTAAACAAATTTTCATAAAATTAATCATGCATAACTCTTAGTTATCATTATCTAAGCATACTTAAACACTCAATTTGATTAAATCATGCTCCAAGCAAAAATACCCAAATTCAAGTATATAAACCCTAATCAATTTCATGCTTAAATAGGCTCTGATACCATTGTTGGGTCTCTAAGATCAATCCCAAGATCTAATAAGAATAAACATGTGTGAATACGCAAAGGAATATGGCGGAAATTATACTTACTTTGATCGGTTTGTTGGATGTGTTGATAATAAAATTTTGCGTCATTTGAAGTGCTCCAAGCTTTCTTTGATTGTATGTTTGAGCTCCAAGCTTAGAAGTTTGATTCCAAACTCAATGGGAAACGTTTCCCTATCACATTTGTATGATACTTTAAGTCCTAGCTTTGGAAGAATTTTGCAACAAAATCTTCCCTTGGGGTATAGAGGCTCTCGGCCAAGATGAGAGAAAAAAAGAGTTTTTGTTTCTTTGTCTTTTATTTTTGTTTCTAAAATAATTACCAAGTAAATAAAAAATGTGTATATGTTTTATTCAAAAACAAAAAGCAAGTGTGTTGAGAGCAAAATTCATTTAATGCTCTCAACCACTTCCATCACCAAAAGGTGATTTAACTCACATCACAAAAAGTTGATAGGACTTCCATCACAAAAAGTGACTAGTGATGTAAGTGAAGTGGGCCCCACTTTAAATTCAAAATTCAAGCTGGGTGACGCAACACACTTCAGGCTCGGGTTTGTTAATTCTGAATTAATGAATTTTCCGTTGCGACTTAATTCATTCAAATTTAATTAAATAATAATGCCTCGCAAAATATTAAGAAAATCGCTTACGAATTAATTCTAAATCAATTCGTTCGCCCGAATTATAATCCAATTTTAATTCCGCTATGGAATCTAATTTCAATTAATATATCGAATATATTATTTAATTGATTAATTCTAAATTAATCGTTCTCTCTCTTCTATTCGAATTTTATCCAAGATAAATTCTTACCGTAATTAATCCCATATTGATTTTCTCTCTCTTCTAATTAATCCCAGATTAATTATATTCGAGTCATACGTCATCGGTGAATTTTCAGGAAGCAACCCATGAGATCCCTGGATATATTGGCAGTAAATCCGGTCGTCGGACTATCTGAACACGTGCGTACCCGGTACCACATTTTTACCGATTTACAAGACATGGTTGGCTTCTAGAAAAACACAGTGCCTACCCAAATCTCCAGAAATATTCTTTGAGGAATATATAATTTTTGTCAGGCGTACTATACGTAGTATTGCGTATTGCGATTCAGTATCTGATGTCACATGCAAGGCCTGAGGCTGGAATAGTGTATGCCCCGTACGAAGCATATATCAGATCACAAGCAACTAGTCTCTATAATCGGATAATCATGATCTTGTCATATTATCCCGATAATTGCAACATAATAGAGAACCCGTTTTGTATCCCTACGTGATCATCATCTCCGTATGACTGAAGTGATACTTTCGTCTTGACATCACACCCAATACACTACGATTCTCAATAAACCCAGAAGAGGCATACAAAGAACCTGTTAAAGTCCCGGATGACTAAAACCAAAGCGTATTGATTGTCACAAGTATTAGCGATGCAAGTCTCAGGTTAAGACCAAATACACCTACCCTGAATCCGATTCCGATAGACACATAGTCATACTACCAATGGGATTCCGAGGGGTCTATCCAGAGCGAAGCTATTTTCAAACCATCGGTAAACACAACCTCCTATCACACTTGCATAAGTATCCAATACTTAAATATATTAGAACTATGCTATTACGCTTCCATAACACGCACAAGTGCAATACTAGTCTATTCTGCATTATCGATGTCTAGTCTCGATAATACTACGACTAGGGATATTTAATGATTAAACCTTCGTGGATTGATATTGTCTCATATCTTATAATCCAGAACTAATCATAAGGACTTTTATCATTTATATATTCAAGTAATCGAATTACAAAATGATAAAATAACAATTTCCATTGTCACATAGTTAATTTGTACAAAAACTATAATGTCTTTTACAAATAGTGACGCTATGGGTCATAATTGTCCAACACCTTCTTTCCACAAAAGAAACATTTCCCATTTCCATTTTTCTTCTCCACCTTACCATTGGGCTTTAGGTGATCTAGAGCCTTGGCCTTGCCCTTATTTTTCTTTGGGCCTCGTGGCTTCAGGTCCGTACTCGTAAGCATGACAGAGGTTTTAAGCTCCGGTTTCAAGTCCTTCTCTGCTTGCTTTATCAGATTGTGCAATTCTGCTAAAGTAGCTTCTTTATCAGACAGATGAAACTGCATAATAAAGTTAGAGAATTCTCTTGGTAAGGACTGAAGAATTAGATCGTGACCTATCTCATGATCCATGATGAACCCGAGGTTGGCCAATTTTTCAATATTGCCAATCATCTTAAGCACATGTCCACTAACAGATCCTTCCTTATACCTTGTTTGGAATAAGGCACATGACACTTGCAATCTCACGGTATGAACGCAAGTTGCATACAACTCCTTCAAGTGAAAGATGATGGTTTGGGCATCCATATCTTCGTGAGCTTTCTGAAGTTCGTCTGACATAGAGCCAAGCATTATGCAAACTGGTTCCTCATCATCATCGACGTGTTTCTTCCAAGCATCAAATGTATCTTGGTAAGCATCTTCTGCGGCTTCAGGGGGAAATGGTCTTTCAAGAACATAGAAAATCTTTTCTTGTCATAAGAAAATTTTAAGGTTTCTAAACCAGTCATTGTAGTTGTCCCCTTTGAGCTTATGCTCATCAAGGATGGAACAAAGTGATACTCTGTTTGCCATTTGAATGTTTGTGAAGTATTTTAACCCACCTGTTAAGAGAAAATATTAAAATTAGGAATATGTTTCCATTAATGTTTCATAATAACATGGGCTTTTAATATTATAAAGTTGCTCTCACTCAATTGTTTTAAACTTTTAAGCAAATCGCATAAACCCCAATATGATGGATTTCTTGTGGGCAAGGATCCCATTATCATCATTTCATAACTCCAACTAGGGCCGGACATTATAAAATACGATAATTAGGTAGGTCCCCAACCAATTTCTGATATAAATCACAATTTCTTGATCATTGGGTTGGGCAATCAAACATGCCATAGATTATGCTAGTCCTTGTGGACACCCAATAATTGCCACTAAGTTAAAAGACCACTAAATTATAAGACCACGCCTAAAGGTCGTTGCGTCTTATGACTCAAAAAAGTCAAACCATTGTCAATAGTACGATTTAGGGATAAATTTGGTATTGGTCAGTCTGGTAAAGCCTAGTCCTGCCAATACAGTTTAAGCCCTTTAGGTCTATACTTTACAATGGGGGAAAATTTTAGACTTAAATTATTATTGAGGATTTTAGCAAGTTTAAGTGAATAACTGTCTAAAGGATTCCTCCATTGAAAATTCCCCAGAGGGAGGGTGGAGCGAACTCTCTTAAATACCCTTACCTTTTAAGCTCTATTTACCTTGGTGACAAGAATAAACAACAGATCCTCCAAATTAGTCCAACACTTTAAATATAATTTAAGGTAAGCTTTGAGTAAATGATTATCTAGATGTCTTCACAACTTTTCCTTTTGGCTATAAAAAGGTAGTGAGTGAAGGAAGACACCAAATCATTATCTAACTCAAGTAATACCTTTGGTTAAATTAACTTTAGTTTGGAAAGTTTTATTAACCCCTTGGTCTCAACCCATTTGTATCTTTTATAATATCTTTTATTATAAACAAGTGATTTATATTTATTAGCCTTAAAGGTAATAAATCTCTAAGTTTATCACGGAATAATTACTTAGCTAAGGGATAAGCAATACACTCTCTATTTATTAGAAAGTCTCTAGATGCTTGCACCCTAAAATAATCATGCCAATTCTAATCATACATAGAATCATCAAGCATAAGAGTTTTAATATGTTGGAATTATTTTAGGCATTAAATAACTTTGATTAATATTTAATTATGATATTGCATTTTATTTTATTCAAATAAATTTACTATTCACGTTTTTCTACAGACGCGTGAACTTTAAATGCAATTTCACAATTCAAATCTTAACCAAATCATGCAAAACTAGTGCCTAAAATTAAGTTAAGGGTGTTATCTTTCCAACGAGTTTTAAACACCCAATTTCGAGTTCAAATGAGAGAGAACTAATCAAAACAAAAACGGCGCGCTGATACCACTGTTGGGAAGCGGCCGCGAGTGCACAGCAGAAAATTAAAATTATTATGCCGATTTCCCTTTGCCCAAGACCCATTCGTTTTTATTATTCTACAAGCCTAGGCATGTTACTATATATTCTAAGTATAAAACTCATAAAACATGCAAAGAACATAAACCTAAACATGAGAACTATCATAAGAACTCTAAATAAAAAAAAATAAAAAAAAATACTTACTTGAACCGTAGACTCCTCCAGTCCTCCCTCCAATCTACAAGCTTTTCTCGAACTCAGCAAGCTCTTCCACGTTCCAAAGAGCCACCCAAGTGTGTGGCCTCCAAAGATGCACACACCAAAGCTAAAACTCAACGGCAAGACTACGCCTTGAGTGCACAGGTATTTTGCCCTTGGTGCTAGCCTAGGCAAATACCTCAAAACTTTTAACTCGAGGTTCCTCTAGTCAATTAGACTTAAGGATCCTCAAAATCAGTGGCTTACTCTTAAACTTTAGAGTTGCTCAATTTTATAAACCCAAGATATGAAAGGTTTGGTGTAAAAATTTGTGAAGAATTCTTTGGGTTTATACAGTGCTCCAAAGACAACAAAATTAATTAAGAATCCGATGTGGAATAAAAGCTAATTTAATCTTAGCCATTGGATCTTAGTGGTTTAATGAGATTATAAAACCCTAATAAGAGTTTCGGCCGAATTGGAATTCAAAACAAATAACAAATTTCTTTTACTATTTATGTGAATAGTAATTTTTTTTATTCCAATTCGCAAAGTGCCCCCATCGTCATTTACCAATCCCTAAGCCACTATGGAACCTCAAAAATGATCTGTTCAATAATTAAACACATTGAATCATTTATGAAAAAATCCTACAACAATCATATATGCTGTTATATTTGTACTGTGCACTGTTCACCATTGATTTCGACTTTGTTGTGTTTGACCTTTTGGGTTCCCCTCAAGTTGGACATGAAATGAATCGTGATAATTTAATCGAACATAAATTATCCTCCGATCAGATGGTCGTTTGATTTCAATGACCAAGGTTGACATCTAGCAACATGCCAAGGCCCTGAAATGAGAAGGAAATATATATATACCCATTCTGTATGCGATTTGTATATGATACGGTCCCTCGCCTCACTGTATCCCCACCTATTGACCTAGGGTACGAAAAATGTCTACCCATATGGTCAAAGGTATGATTTTAATAGTGTCATGAATCATGCTAACCCAAGAATCTCACATGATTCTTCCGCTGTGGCCATAGTCTCAAGCACTGATCACACATATCAACCCGCGAACTGGAATACTACTATTATAAGAAAATATTATCCGAGAGAGTGGCGATTCTCTGTTGTATCTTTACAAACTTCATGTGTTTCAACAAATGACCCAACCATACCCTTATGACCAGATCTTTTGAACCGATGAAGGAGAATGTCAAAGTTATTTGATCCACACATACGATTGTAAAGACCTCAAGTCTAAGGACTAGTCATATAATCGATACATGAAAGTTCTCACAGACACATGGGATAAACACTCCATATGAAAAATTTCGGCGGTCAGTTCGATGGACACGAGCAACTCATAATTCCATGTGATACACCAAGCAGACGGATCTCTGCTAGTAGCCTATGAGATCGGCAAACCCTACTTAAGGGCGGATCATATCATCATGCTAGTCTCTCCGCTTTGTGAATGCCCAGATTATTCACAAAACTATGACTATGAACATTTAAGAGTAATGATTCTCATAAGGCATGAAAGCCATCGTCTTATTACTCCAAGGGCTTTATTACAGTGTTGATGATTCATATATGTTATGTAAGACACGTATAATAAAGATTGCCATTTTATTAATTAATGAAAATATTACAAATACATATACATATAGCCCATCCACAAGTTGGGTATAGGGTATATCCCTAACAAATGTTTTTTTATTGAGTCTTAAGCTTTATCCTTCTTGTTAACTGGCCATTAATAAGATTGATTTGGTAAACTTAAAATGTACTTGGAAAATGGATTTTTGGTTTAAACCCTAGACTCAATAGCCCATGATCTTCCTTGAGGATAAATAACACCTTAATAGATTTCCTTACAGGATAGGAATATACCTGTCGGGCGGGGGTAGCCATAATTGGAACTTAATCTTAATGAATTCAGGTAACTTGGTTGACATAGGAATATGATTAATTAAGTTACACTGGATATTTGTATCTGACCATCGGAAGAGGCTTTTTGATAATTTAGTGTTCCAGGTTAATAAACCGATATATTACACAAACGTAAAATAACCACTTCATCTTTAAAAAGATATTGGAAAGATTCACAACCCTTGATAGTTTCTTAATATTGAATTTCACTTAATTTACTTGCACACCATTTTATTTACTTGTTTTAATTTAAAGTCACCATTCCAATCAAACAATAATCTATTAGATACTCGTAAAAATTTGGCTTCATAAATTAATAGATTAGGTATTAAGTCCTCATGGGATCGATACTTTTTATACTACTTGAACGATACGTGCGCTTGCGTTATACACATGTGATTGTACAAGTCAAGTTTTTGGCGCCGTTGCCGGGGTCTTATTTATCTTTTACTATTAGTTTTGGGGTTGCATACATTACTTGTATCTAATTTCTTTTTACTTATTTTTGTTTTCTTGTGTTTCAGGTTTTCAGACACTACATGAGATGAACCAGAAGCTTTGAAATCTGTCCGTTTGACCCAGAAAATGAAAGAACCATCAGACAGTTAAGAAAGAAAAGACGAGAAGGCCAAAAAGCACTGATCAATATGGAACCTAAACCTTTGGAGGATGCACCACCAATTCCCATTCGAGACAGAACCATTCCGGTGGTTGACGACTTCACTTCTTGTATTGTACTTCCTCCCTTACCAGAAAATGCGTGTGACATCAAAATATGCATTCAGATGATACAACAGTCAGTTCAGTTTGGGGGGAATGCAGCTGAAGATCCTAATGCCCACATCAGCAACTTCTTGGAAGTTTGCGGTAATTTCAACTACAATCGAGCAGCTGAATAAGCAATGAGACTGCGTGTTTTTCCCTATTCCTTGAAAGACAGAGCTAAGGCTTGGCTACATTCACTACCAACAGGTTCCATCACAACTTGGAACACTTTAGCCACCAAATTCCTTGCAAAGTACTTTCCACCAGCCAAAACGGAAAAGCTGAGGAATGACATCACATCCTTTGTGCAACAAGATTCAGAATCCCTTTGCGAAACTTGAGAGAGGTATAAGGATTTACTCAGAAAATGTCCTCACCATGAGATTGCAAAGTGGTTACAAGTCCAAACATTCCATAATGGAGTTTCTGGAATAATTAGAACCACAATTGATGTTGCTGCTGGAGGTGCTTTAATGGCAAAATGAGAAGATCAGGCTTGGGACCTAATTGAAGAAATGGCCAACAAAAATTCCTTGTGGCCCACAGAAAGAATCATGATCCAAAGAATTGCTGGAATTTATGATGTTGGAGCCAACACAACAGTGAATGCCAAGCTGGATCTGATTTGTAAAAATCTGGAAACTCTTAACATGAAGGTTAATGCTGGATCCACAAGTTCACCATATGGAGGAGCACCAGAATCAGAAGCAAACCAAAATGAAGAGACGGTGAATTATGTCAATAATTTCAACAGACATAGGAATAATCCATATTCGAACACCTATAAACCAGTGTGGAGGAATCATCCTAATTTCGCATGGAGCAACAATTCAGGGTAAAAGAACAATCCACCACCTGGATTCCAACAGCAAAACAAAGTCCAGGAGTATGAAACAGAACAAGGAATAACAGAAGTGCTGGCCCAGTTGAAAAAGCAAGAAGCAAAATACGATGCCTTAGAAACTATGGTTCAAAATCAAGTAACATTGAATCAAAGCCATTTAACTTCTATTAAAGCACTGGAGAATCAAATGGGACAACTGGCCAATGCTCAAAGTTACAGACCGCCAGGTAATCTTCCCAGCAACACAAAACCAAATCCAAGGAACCGAGGGAAGGAGCAATGTCAAGCCATTACTTTGAAAAGCGGTACTGAAATCAACAAAGATGTTGGAATCAAGGCATCAATTGAAGAAGTTCCAAAAGATGCAGTTCCATAGATGGAGGAAAAAGAAGCAAAGGAAAAAGATCAAGAAAGAATCACTCTACCTCCACATTTTCCACAGCGTCTCCAGAAAAACAAACTAGATAAACAGTTTGCTCGATTCCTGGATGTATTCAAAAAGCTGCACATCAACATTCCATTTGCAGAAGCGTTGGAAGAAATGCCCAGTTATGTCAAATTCATGAAAGACATCCTCTCACGAAAATAAAGATTGGGAGATTACGAGACAATAGCATTAACAGAAGAGTGCAGCGCCATCATTCAGAGGAAACTTCCCCCAAAGTTGAAAGATCCTGGCAGTTTCACTGTTCCATGCACTATTAGAGAACATTATATCGGTAAAGCTTTGTGTGATTTAGGTGAAATTGTTAATTTGATGTCTTTTTCGATTTAAAGGAAACTGCAAATTGGAGAATCAATACCCACCTCAGTTTCTCTACAACTTGCTGATCGAACGCTTGTATTTCTGAGAGGTGTAGTTGAAGATGTGCTGGTCAAAGTTGACAAACTCATTCTCCCAGCAGATTTCATTATCATTGACATGGAAGAAGACAAAGATGTACCTATCATTCTTAGTAGACCATTTTTGGTTACAGGTCGAACTGTTATTGATGTACAAAAAGGAGAACTAACCATGAAAGTGCATGACCAAGAAGTTACCTTCAATGTTTTCAAAGCCATGAAATTCCCGAGTGATGAAAATGAGGAGGAATGTTTCAGAGTTTATGTTGTTGATAGTATCATCCAGGATACTGATGCAATGCCACTTCCCATCGATAAACTTGAAGCTTGCATCACCAACATGACTGACATCGAGCTAAATGCTGAAATTCTGGAATGTATCAACTATCTTGACAATCCATTTCGCTTCAAATCGACACAACATGTGGAAAGTCTGGAACTACCGAAGAAATAGCGAATTAAGCCCTCAATTGAAGAACCACCGCAGCTGGAGGTAAAGCTACTTCCGGGCCATCTCAGGTATGCTTTCTTAGGAAATTCTTCTAAATTACCTGTGATTATTTCTTCTTCGCTAACATTGGAGCATGAAGAAAAGTTGCTGAGAGTGTTACGAGAACACAAGAAAGCCATTGGCTGGACTATAGCAGACTTTCGAGGCATTAGTCCATCATTTTGCATGCACAAGATTATGATGAACGACGAGTACAAACCTACAGTGGAGCATCAACGGAGACTAAATATAATCATGAATGAGGACGTGAAGAAAGAAATTATCAAATGGTTGGATGCCGGCATCATCTACCCCATCTCTGACAGCACTTGGGTGAGTCCTATGCAGTGTGTACCAAAGAAATAAGGAATTACTGGAGTCACAAATGAAAAGAATGAGCTGATTCCAATAAGAATGGTGACTGGTTGGAGAGTATGCATGGACTATAGGAAGCTGAACAAAGCAACAAGGAAAGATCATTTTCCGCTGCCATTCATTGATCAAATATTAGACAGACTGGGGAGACATGAGTTCTATTGTTTTCTGGATGGATATTCAGGGTACAATCAGATTGCCATCGCCCCAGAAGATCAGGAGAAAACCACTTTTACATGTCTGTATGGTAGTTTTTCTTTCCGTAGGATGCCATTTGGACTATGTAATGTTCCTGCTACATTTAAACGTTGCATGATGGCCATCTTCTCAGACATGTTGGAACAAAGTATGGAAGTTTTCATGGATGATTTCTCTATGTTTGGAGACTCTTTCGACCACTGCTTGCAAAATCTGGAACAAGTGTTACAAAGATGCTAAGATACCAACTTGGTACTCAACTGGGAGAAATGCCACTTCGTGGTGCAAGAAGGCAACATTCTGGGACATCGGATCTCACAAAAGGGAATCGAGGTAGACAAAGCAAAGATCGAGACAATTGAAAAACTACCACCACCAACAACTGTCAAAGGGATCTCCGACATGCAGGCTTTTACAGGAGATTCATCAAAGACTTCTCAAACATTGCTAAACCTATGTGCAATATTTTGGAGAAAGACGTGCCTTTCAACTTCACCAAAGAATGCCACCAAGCTTTTGAGATCTTAAAACAGAAGCTAGTCTCTACCCTCATCATAGTAGCACCGGACTGGACCCTTCCATTTGAAGTGATGTGCGATGCTAGTGATTTTGCTGTAGGTGCAGTTTTGGGACAACGCAAAGAAAAAATTTTCCATACCATTTACTACTCCAGCAGAACTTTGAATGAAGCTCAACTTAACTATACATTTGCTGGAAAGGAGTTGCTTGCAGTTTTGTTTGCTTTTGATAAATTCTGCTCTTATCTGCTGGGTCCCATTTTGGTGGTCTACACAGATCATTCAGCAATCAAATATCTGATCGCGAAGAAAGGTGCCGAACCCAGATTGATCCTTTGGATACTTCTACTGCAAGAATTTGACGTGGAGATCAGAGACATAAAAGGGACAGAAAACAAAGTGGCAGATCACTTATCGAGGCTTAAGAATGGAGAAACAGTTGGCAAAGAACTGATAATCAAAGAAACTTTTCCAGATGAATAGTTATTCACCATAAAACAACTTGAAGTCCCTTGGTTTGCTGATTATGTCAGCTACATAGTATCGGAAAAATGGCCGTTAGAATGGACAACTCAGCAACGAAAGAAGTTCTTCAAAGAAGTTAATCACTATATCTGGGATGAGTCGTACTTGTTCAAACGATGTGCTGATCAATTACTAAGACATTGTATTCCACATGAGAAGGTCAATAGTGTTCTACAGCATTGTCATTCATCACCATACAGTGGACACTTCAACGGAAATAAAACTGCAGCCAAAGTCCTACAGTCAAGTTTGTTCTGGCCCACTCTATTTAAATATGCTTATCTATTTGCTCTTCAATGTGACAGGTGCCAGAGAACGGGAAATATTTCAAGGATGAATGAATGACCTATGCAAAACATTCTGGAAGTGGAGATATTTGATGTATGGGGTATTGATTTTATGAGACCCTTTGTTCCATCATTCGGAAACATTACATACTAGTTGCAGTAGACTACGTCTCCAAATGGGTTGAAGCAATTGCACTGCCATCAAATGATTCAAAAGTGGTGATAAAATTCCTTAAAAAGAATAGTTTCACTCACTTCGGAACACCTCGAGTGATTATCAGTGATGGTGGCACACATTTCTGCAACAGATATTTCAATGCACTCTTATCCAAATATGAATTTACTCATAAATTTGCCACTGCCTACCATTCACAGTCAAATGGACAGGTGGAAGTTTCAAACAGGGAGATCAAAAGAATCTTGGAGAGAACCGTTGGATCAACAAGGAATGACTGGTCTGAAAAACTGGATGACGCATTATGGGCCTACTTGACAGCTTACAAAACACCTATTGGTATGTCCCAATATTGAATGGTGTTTGGGAAAGCATGCCATTTGCCAGTGGAGCTTGAACACAAGGAGTACTGGGCACTGAAGAAGTTAAATCTCGATCTACAAGCAGCAGGAGAAAAATGACTCCACCAACTCAATGAATTGGAGGAATTTCGCCTACAGGCTAATGAGAATGCCAAAATGTACAAAGAAAAGATGAAGAAATGGCATGATAAAAAAAATAGTGCGCAGACAACTGGAGCCAGGGCATCTTGTGTTGTTATATGATTCACGGTTGAAACTCTTTCCCGGAAAGCTGAAATCAAAGTGGTCAGGTCCATTTGTGATTACTCAGGTGTTACCCTATGGAGTTTTTGAGATAAACAACCCCAAGTGGAACAACACATTCAAAGTTAACATTCAGCGTGTCAAGCACTATTGAGGAGAATCAATTCAGCGACAAAAAAAAGTGTCACACTTTCAGATCCAGCCTAACGTTCGAGAGTCATGTCTAGCTGACGACTTTAAATTTAGCGCTAGCTAGGAGCCAACCCATGCAATTTGTGTATATATTGTGATTTGGAGTGTTTTATTCTTGTGTGTTTAATTGGTATAGGTAAAGTCACATTTCAAGATTGAATAAGTTCTTGTAAACCTTCACAAGCAATTTCTTTCTCTCCCTCAAAACTCTCTGATGAAAGTTTACAAAGCTCGGTTGGAAGGAATGAGACTTCTGATGATCAAAGGTATTCCTAATGACATTCGTTGGATTATTGAAGCACGGGTCCGATTGGCAGGTGAGTCCTCTGACTCTTTTATTTCATATCTGCCTGGTTTAGGAAAAAACACTTATGCTAAAAAGAAAAGAGCTAAAAGAATGGGTATTTGCTATAAATGTGCTCGCATCACATGTAATACTCATTTTCGTTCTTTAGGAATGGCGTCTGATAACCGTGAAGATAAAATTAAATTCATTAGGGATGGCTTGAGTAAGGTGTCTTTGGATGACATATCTAAGACTCTTGAGACATATTCCAGTGGATATGTGTGTCATGCTATTCACATGTTATATACACAATTCTGAAAAGAAAGACAACAATTTAGTCTTGGGAATCTGACTCAAAAAGACCCTGTTTGCCAATTTATAAGAAAATTGGATTGGAAGCTTGTCCCTGACGTATAGACATCATTCAAGCAGTTACTTTCTGTAAATATTATTTTCTTTATCTTTTATCTAATAATTGTGATTTGTTTTGTTATTTTCTTTACATTTCTCCGACGGGATCCAGACCTTTTTGACTTTTACGATATATTTTACTGTTTAACTAATAATTGTCATTTGGTAGGTACTAGTGCTATTATTACTCATCCTTTTTCAAGTGTTATAAATTCAACTCATCATTTCACTCCTGAAGACATCCAAATTTGATAAATAAAAATGGAAGCCACTTCAAAAAGACGAGTTGTAAACATCTGTGTGTTTTGCGGTACTAGTGTTCGTTCTAAGCCAGAATACGTTGGAGCAGCACATGAATTGGGTAGAGTCATAGCTGAGAGGAATATGCACTTAGTATACGGTGGTGGCAATCTTGGACTAATGGGGATCGTTTCAAGGGCTGCACAGGAAGGAGGTAGTCAAGTTTGGGAATCATCCCAAAACCTTTGGGGGAGGCGAATCTTATAGGACCATCAACCGGAGAAGAACTGATCGTGCCAGGTATGTCTGAACGACTGGTGGAAATGATTAATCGTGCTGATGCTTTTATTGCTTTGCCAGGTGGCTTGGGCACAATAGAGGAAATTTTTACAGTACTATTTTGGTGAACTTGAACATACACCAGAAACCACTTGGACTGTTTAATGCTAATGGATTTTATGACTTTCTTTGTGTGTTTCTTGATGATGCTTGGAGAAATGGGTTCCTGTCAAAATCTATAAAAGAACTCATTTTCACTGCCAGAACTACCCAAGATTTAATTGACCAAATCTTAGCCTTTGAACCACAAATTGACCCTATCCTTTCTAAGATAAACTGGTCCGATAATGATTGTGGTAAGAAGCGTCAGATAAATCTGGATCTTAACCTTTAATTTTCATTTTATATGTAGAATTTCAGCTAACTATGTACTGTCTTCTATACTCTTCTTCTATTTTTTAAGACATTGGGGACAATGTCTTATCTAGGTCTGGGGGAGGGGAATAGTTAATTAGTATCTTGTTTTTATTATGTTATTTTTAGTCAAAATGTTTTGAAAAAAATCAAAAAAATTAAAAAAATTTACAAAAATTAAAAAAAAATATTTTGTGTTTTTGTGTTTTTAACTTGATTAATCAAGTGAAATTGATGTGAGATAGTTGTGTAAGGAATTTCCATTCCTAAGACGTATCTCAACCTATTTCGGAACAGGTTAATTTTTGTTTATTTCCTTTTGAATTATTATATTTGTGAATTCTCCATAATACTGATTAAAATGGATCTTCATATGCTCAGTTGACAGATATTGTCAACATAAATGGTAACAAACGGACATGAGTTGTAATTAAAAAGTTTGTATTATTCAGTGCTTTAGTTTAATTGGAGGAAGCATATAAAAAAGCAATGGGATAATAAATAATAAAAAAACGTATGAGATCCGAGTTATTAAGTCTGTAGGGGTGTTTTAACACCTAGTGCCCTAAAACCAACTGGTTTGGGAGCCACTAACCCAAAGCTTGCAACATGGATCAAAGATGTTGCAAAAAAAAATTTATATGTTTGAAATCTGAGTAATTAAGTCCGTTGGGGTGTCTTAACACCTAGTGCCCTAAAGCCAATTGGTTTGGGATCAATGAATTGATTATTATCTTGTTAGATGTGTGTATGGAGAATGATAAAAATAATCGGAGAATTTACTTATTCGGTAATTTAGAAAGAAAGAAACAACTATTAACTTGGATAAAAAGTTTCACCTGTTTAGTTACTAACTTGTTTATTCTCTTTTCTCTTGTCTTTTTACTTTTGTGTGCATTAGTTTTAATATTGACGTTTGTGTGTATCGTCGCTGTAAGCCCTCACGAGACTACAACTCATCCACTAGGGACACCTAGGGGGTTTAAAGGCTTGTTGCATACGCTAAATGTAACAATGATCCCTACGAAAGTGGTTAATTTAATTTTATTTTAAAGATGTTTATGTTATTTTATTTTGTTGTTTTGCTCGAGGACTAGCAAAATGTTAGGTTTGGGGGTGTGATGAGTGGTAAATGTATCACTATTTCCCACTCATTTGACCTAATATTTTATATCGTTTTCTTGAGTTTTGTGAATATTTTGATGTGTTTTTTGTTATTTTGTAGATAAATAAAGTTTCAGGACTTTCTAGAGGTGATTCAGGGCCAAAACAGTGAAAATGGACAAAAAAAGGCGAAACTGTCATTTGGGCGTCGTGACCGCTAACGTGCGCCGGGACACGTGGACCAATAAAATAAGTTTTTCTTAAATGCACCATCTATTAACGTGTGTTGAATCTGCTAACGTGCGCCTGCCACGTGTCAACATCACATAAAATCATGCTAATGTGCGCCGGACATGTGTCATCATCACATGCTGTCGACATTCATCATCGCCACGTCAGCGCCATGTCAGCACAGACGTCATCAATGATGTCATCACAAAAATCAGTGGTTGCCACATTAGCATAATTATTGAGTTAATTATTCAGCCCTTGAGACGTGTCACAATCTCAGCAAAAGGCAAGCCACGCGACCTTCATCAACGGCGCATCCCGACGCAAGAACAATCTTGCGCGTCGCGATGCGTGAAGTAATTTTTCCCTATAAATAGAGGCCAAAATTTCAGAATTGAATTCATACTTTCTTCTATGTAATTCCTTAAGAATACTAAGAAGATTGTATCTTGTTTATTTATTTACAGCTTTCAGTAATTAATTTTCGCATTTGCACTTTCTTTTCTTTACTTTTCAGTCTTTACTTTCTGCAATTTACTTTTACGTAACAATACTTTCCTTTCTTTACTTTTCAGTTTTTACTTTTCAGTAATGAGGAGGTAACTCCCCCTTGCTGGGGTAAAAGGTAAAGTTTTTATTACTATTATTTAGATTAATCTCCCTTAATTATAATATATAAACTATTTAAAATCTGACTTAATGAGGATACCGTTTTATTGGTCGATTGGTAATTATTGAAAATGGTTTTAAACTTGATTAAACTGGATACCACCTGATTGGTCGGTTGGTAATTAATTATTAATTTGATTTAATCAGGATACCGCTTATATGGCTGGTTGGTAATTATCACGCAAAGTTTATATATTATAATAAGGGAGCTATCTAAAATAGTAGTGATAAAAGTGGATCCTTTAACCTCAGCATTTTCTTTTATTGTATTTTTACATTTTTAATTTCCAGCAATTACTTTTCCCCATTTACTTTCTGTCATTTACTTTCCAACATTTACTTTATGTCTTTTATTTTATTTAAGCTTTTACTAGCCTTAGATATGTGTTGTAACTAAGTCCGTTATGTGGGGTTGTGATGAATTCCAATATCCACGGTTAGTAAGGGGTTATTTTACAGTTTGGTTAATATAAAGGTTTATTTATTGAGTCTTAAGCTTAATGCTTCTTGTTAACTGGACATTAATAAGATTGATTTGGTAAACTTAAAATGAACTTGGAAAATGGATTTTCGGTTTAAACCTTAGACTCAATGGCCCATGATCTTCCTTGAGGATAGATAACCCATTAATAGATTTCCTTACATGATAGGAATATACCTGTCGCGCGGGGGTAGCCATAATTGGAACTTAATCTTAATGAATTCAGGTAACTTGGTTGACATAGGAATATGAATAATTAAGTTACACTGGGTATTTGTATCTGACCATTGGAATAGGCTTTTGTATAATTTCGTGTTTCTGTTAATAAACCGATATATTACACAAACGTAAAATAATCACTTCATATTTAAAAAGATATTGGAAAGATTCACAACCCTGGATAGTTTATTAATATTGAATTTCACTTAATTTACTTTCGCGCCATTTTATTTACTTGTTTTAATTTAAAGTCACAATTCCAATCAAACAATCAATCTATTAGATACCCGTAAAAATTTGGCTTCATAAATTAATAGCTTAGGTATTAAGTCCTCGTGGGATCGATACTTTTTATACTACTTGAACGATACGTGCACTTGCGTTATACGCGTGTGATTGCATTGGTCAGCTATTATCATATGATGCATCAGATTGACAAGACATTCTAATCAATTTCTCTTTCGACTAAGGAATCATCATTTACGAAAGATAAATACTATATTCAAGAGACACACTAACTGTCAAACAATTATAATAACTGTCACACAGATAGTCTTAATGTGTCATTTTTTAGATCATATATAATGCACGACTAATGGGAGTTTCTCACAAGTTTATTGTTTTATATCATATATAAAATTTTCTATCAAATATAATAGACACTACTCTCACTACTTTCACGGAGAAAGAAAGACTTAGGTAAGCCTTTTACGTCACAAACATCTCATTATTACATTAATAATGACAATGTCGTTAGGATATATAACACTAGAAAGAAATTTGTACGCTCCCACTGACCCTACTATCAAATATGTATTCTCTATGCTTTGATAAAATCAGACAATCTGACTGTATCAAGATTAGAGAACACATGTTTTCGGAAAGCTTATTTGAGTCTATAGTAGCCTCTATAAGCCAGTATATCAAACTGTGATCTTAGCAGAATACAAACTCTAGGGCCATTCTAGAAGGAACTCTTCAAACAAAGAAAGCAAAATAGATTTCTCATTTGAAGAAAACATTCAGGAACGCCACTTTGCATTCTTTAGCCAAAATACATAGTTCAATATCAACATTAACCAACAGATCTTTAATGGTTAAATTAGTGCGACTTGAGACAAGTTTTCTCAGAATCTACAATAGATCACTGAGTATAACTTTTCTCACTGTCATACTATAAAGGTCAAACCTTTAACAAGCTCGCTTTGCTTTTGCTGCGCAAATAATTTACACATTTGATGAACGATTCATAATGAGAGCTTAATCAGGTTCAAAACTTGATCGTAGCGAGCTACGGACAATTTTAGATCTATGGTTCAATGCTAACTTCCGAAATCGATATCAAATATCGCCCCCACTACAAGTTATATGATAATTTTCTTCGATAAGAAAACTGCAGAACCATTAAGTATCAAATACTTTACAAATGATTCTGACATCCTATTGGACTTTAAACTGAAGATTTCTAAGGTTCATTTCATCTTATTAATTATGTAGTTTCATTATAGTTTATCACTTTCACATTTTACTTCACTAAGTCAAGTCTTTTCTACAATGGTCAACATCTGATGTTACACACCAAGTAATAAAATAATTTTATTGCTCGGGATCGTAGAAAAGATATTCTATCAAATAGAATACAATATCCTATTAAATAAAATAAATGATAAACTTTTACTTGTACCTCCAAGGTGCAAGTACTTTCAATTATATAACTATCATACAAAAGAAAGATTCAAATCTCAAACTTTTCAAGATTCGAATTTTGTACATATACATATCATATACATAACTGTAGAAACTAATGGAACATTAATTAAAATGATGAATTAGTATTACTGGAGCATAACCTCAAGAGTATTGAAACTAATTCGGTAACACTCAATATCAAACGAATCAAATCATATAAGATTCGATTTCTCCCACTGACCAATTCCATCACGATGGAATCGTAGAAGAATCATATTGAGTAAGAATCGAATTCATTGAATAACCTTAGAACTAAATTCATATGTTTGATCATATCAAACATCCTTGAAAAATTCAAAGACTCACAATGAATTTTAAAATTATAGTTTTCAACACTTCAAATAGAATATCTTTGAATCATTCAAAATATTCTATCCGCGTTTCATCAGAAACATATTGATAGTTCTCGAACCATTCAAGATATTCAATATATATTCTTTTAGAAACACGCAACTAAGTCATGATAACTCATTAACTAAGTTACGAAGTAAAGAAAACTATCTAAGGTAATTTGTAATTCATTATATTACATACATCCAATGTATTAGTTTAATAAATATTTGGTCCAGTGACGATCATTGGTTAAATTAGATTTAATCACATACTGAATATAATATTCATTAAATGGATAAGGATATATGGTGTGATCTTGTATCAGAGCATCCTTTACCATACGAAATAAGCATCTAATGTTTATGTGATAAAATCTCATAAAGAACTGTTCTAAGTTATTTAGTTAACCGAGTGCTTTTCATAATGTTTATCTCTTCATCCATGACACTACTAGTCATATTAAAATATGTAACAATTATTTATAAAGAACAAGTAACTATCCAATAGTCACAAGTTATGATATCAAATATCAAAACAATCATTAAACATTATTTTAAATAACTAGATGAGAGATCTAGTATCCAATACCTATAGTTGTCGTATTCTGAGAATCGATATTCTCTATACACAACTATACACATCTCATTTCTTAAGCTCTATAATTTTCCTTCAATTATTCAAAATAATTACAAATAACTGATTAGCAAACTCTGTCAAAACACGTGACTTCTAAGAGTCACTAAAGCTAAGAAACGTCATTATAAGATAAACAAATACTTAATGAAGTTTTCTTAATGCCAGTCAAGAATCTCGAGATATGAACTGATTCGTGACAATTCTTACTGCACAAGAAACCATTCTCTCGAGATTATTATATCCAAAAATAGATAACTATTTAGATTACTTATCGTGACTTAGAAACTAAGTCACTAACCATCTTGATTTTCAAGAAAAACAGAACAACAGTTCCCGATGGTTTTGACTAATCTAACAATATCTAAGTCTATTAACATTCTAGAACCTATTCTAAATATACGCAACCATAAGAGAAGTCAGAAAACATATTCAAGTAATATGCATACAGTGGATTATAAGTATAATTCTATTAACAATATAGAATAAAGGAAAACAAAAGCAGCAATTTCCATAAAATTACGCACTGCCTTAGTTATGGATTTTTACCCCAGCAGTGTCTCCCACTACTTTATGTAATACCGTAATCCCCAACGGAAAATAGGAATTCAATAATTAAATCGAATTCCATAGTGAGAGTAGGATCCCATGAATATATTTCGACTCACAGCTTTGGCACGATCTCGCCTACGTATATTCAATAGGTAGACAACTCCTTGTCAATCACACTCACTGTGACTCCTGATTTTGGTCATGAGCGTTTCTCGTTATGACAGCTTTGGCACGTTCATAAGGAGGCGTATCGAGGCTTCACTTGCCAATGACAAACTCAAGCTACTGATGTAGTCCTGACAGCTTTGGCACATTCAGGATTTCCACTTTCACTTGTATTTGTCTAGTATCAAATATACATCAGGCATGGATAAAATTCTATCAACTACACCGTCACTGCTTTGGCACTTTCTCGGATGCAGCCATAGAAAGATACCCATAAACTGTATTGACAAGTTGAACCAAGAAACATGCATCCAATACACGTTACTTTACAGCCTTGTTTAAGCGAGGATATTCCACAAAGAAGCTTTACTCTACATCAAATGCAGAATTTAATCTAGATCAACTTCTAAACAGTTCAATTCTACCTTAGAAAACATAACATAACTTAACCGTTGGATTTCATAATTTCAGTCACGTTTCCCGTTAGCGTAGAACCGAAAAGTCACGAAATATCTAAATTACATGCATGTGCGAACATCAAAATTGGATTACATATCATATAGCAAGCATGAATAATGTAAAGGATGAAGGATCAGACCTGCTCTGATACCATTTTTGTTGGGGTTTTGGCGCGGGCGCGGCGAAAGCTCGCGGTTCGGGCGAAATTGTAATTTTAAAACTTTTTAAATTACCGAATAAATTATTCAATATCTAATATGAATAATTCATTCATATTTCAACTAAACATATTTATTCGATATCAAATAACGATATAAATAGCAAAGAAACATCGCGAAACTTTTACGAATATGTTTTTCCGTAAAATGACATAAAACGTGTTTTTGACCGAACTGACTACCCAATACACATTAGGATAGTTCATGGGCTTCCCAAACAGTGAAAAATTCACTGTTTGGGCAGCCGTCACCTAGTAACGTCGTTCTTCACCGTTTTTGCTTATTTGAACTCTGAAACAATTTCTGATAATTGTTCCAACACCCAAAACACATAAAATAAATTTATATGACGTCAATTTCATCAAAATAATCCCATATTTTCCAGATTTGATCCAGAAACCAAAAAATGTCAATTTTTTATGCTTTAATTCAATTTTTTCAACATTAATCAAATTAATCTTAGCACGAACCAAATTCACCACAAATGAACCACCCAAGAACAATTATAGGCATTACAAAAGTGGTCATAACACGCTAGAATAGCAACTTATCATCAAATGATTAAATTGAATAAATATAATAATAATATCATCCAATACCACTTCACACATGCTCAAAACCATCCAATCCATCCTCCAAATCCAAAAGCCCCAAATTTATTGATAATAAGAAACCCTAGGATCTCACTAGATCATCGAGAAATAAGAAACATAATTTCTAAGCTTAGGGATATAAAGAATTACCTTTAATTCTCTTGATTCCTTAGCTTTTTTCTTGATGTTCTTTCCTTGAATCATCAAGAAATATTTGAGAGTATTTGGAGATGGAGAGAACCGGCCATGGCTTCCCTTAAATGAAGAAAACAAAATTTTCCAAATAAAACGAAGCTTAACCGACTTTCAAGGGGGGCATTTTGGTCATTTTTTACAATTTAATTCAATTAAATATAATAAGCTTTAATTTGACAAATCAAATTTGCACACTTAAAGCTTAATAAAATCATGCCATTTGTAACCAATAGTAATCAAACATTTTTCATAACAATTATGAAAAAAGTATAATATTTAATTATTTAAATATTTAACATTTAAATATCTAAATAATTAATTAATATAATTATTATTATATATGTATTTTTATGTACATTAAATAAAAAATACATATATTAATAGCATGTGTCAAAGTCTCATTTGACAATTAATTAATGTGTATCTAATCGAATTATGTATCAAATACAAATACATAATAATTACGATTGGCCAAAATCCCCTAAAGTATGTGTTTTTCGTTTAACCGTTTAAATGGTTCGAATTAACTTATTTAATCCGATGAAGTATTATGAATAATCTGTATTATTCATAACGCGTTGCCCAAATACTCAACGAGTACACTTCATATTGTGGGACTCTCTAAGTTTAGGTTTATTCGTCACGAAATCCAATTTTGTGTCCATAATTCACCCACTCATGAATTATAACGACCACAGATAATCTCGCTAAACTATACAAGTCGAGGTCATTGCATACGTTTAATCCGATTAAACGAACTTTTGAATTCAAAATTCAAAATTCAAAATATAAGTATTGGGCCCCACATATTTGAATTCCAATACTTAATATGGTCCTACCACACATGGGCCCCACATATTTGAATTCAAAATTCAAATATCTCTACGAACATTTGCCGCGGCTCGGTTTCGTTTAATCCGATTAAACGAACTTACGTCGCTAAATAATTAAATCTAATTTCATTAAATATCGATGCCTCGCAAATATATTACGAACGTCGTTTACGAATTAATTCTAAATTAATTCGTTCGTTCGTATTAAAGTCCGACTTTAATTTCGTAACGAAATCCAATTCGTATTAATATATCCGATATAATAATTTTAGCCAATTAAATAAATTAAATAGAAAAAATCAAATTTAACTATTAAATTTATTCTACCGATTAATTCCAAATTAATCGCGTTCTCTCTCTACCGAACACATTTAATCCCAGATTAAATAAAGTCCTAATTAATCCCAGATTAATTTTCTCTCTCTCTCTATATTAACCCCAGATTAATTTAAGTCAACTGTCATCGGTGAATCTTTGGGAAGCGACCCAAGAGATCTCTGGATATGTTGGCAGTAAATCCGGTTATCGGACTATCCGATAAAGTAAGTACCTCGTACCACGTGCTTACCGATTTAAAAGACATGGTTGGCTTCTAGCAAAGCACCGTGCCTACCCAATTCTCCAGAAATATTCTTACTGGAATATATAATCTATGTCAGGCGTAGTACACGTCGTATTGCGTATCGCGATCCAGTATCTGATGTCACGTGCAAGGCCTGGGGCTGGAATAGTATCTGCCCCGTACGAATCACATATCGGATATCAAACAACAAGTCTCTTTGAATCGGAAAATCATGACCTTGTCATATTATCACGATGGTTGCAACACTATAGAGAACTAGTTCTGAATCCCTGCGTGATCATCATCTCCATATCTCTGAAGTGATACTTCCATCTTGACATCACATCCAATACACTACGATTCTCAATAAACCTAGAATAGGCACACACAGAACCTGTTAAAGCCCTGGACGACCAAAACGATAGTTTACCGATTGTCGCAAGTACTAGCGATGCAAGTCTAAGGTTAAGACCAAATACACCTACCCTGAAGCGGACTCCCATAAACACATATACACAATACCAATGGGATTCCGCGGGGTCTCTCCAGAGCGAAGCTGTTTTCCGTACCATCGGTAAAACACAACCTCTTATCGCACTTGCATAAGTATCCAATACTTAAACATACGAGAACTGTGCCGTTATGCCCTCACAACGCGCACAAGTGCAATACTAGTCTATTCTGTATTATCGTTGTCCAGTCTCGATAATACTACGACTATGGATATTTAATGATTAAACCTTTATGGATTGATACTGTCTCATATCATCTCAATCCGGAACTAATCATAAGGACTTCTACCATTTCTATATCAAAGTAAATTAATTACAAAAGGTAAAAGGCAATTTCATCACTACATAGTTAATTTAGTACAAAAACACAATGTCTTTTACAAACAGTGACGCTATGGGTCATAATTGTCTAACAATCTCCCACTTGGCCTATAGCCAGTCACTCAAGCATCTAACACCTGAACTATGTATATGTCTCTCAAACTTCTGCTGTGAAATAGTTTTCGTCAGCGGATCTGCAATGTTGTCATCTGATGCGACCTTCTCGATCTTCACATCGCAACGATGTATGATCTCACGTATCAGATGGAAACGTCGAAGAACATGCTTGGATCGTTGATGAGACCGTGGTTCCTTAGCATGCGCTATAGCCCCGTTATTGTCACAATACAATGGAACGGGGTCAGCTGCTAACGGAACTACTCCTAATGCAATTAGGAATTTTCGGATCCAAACTACTTCCTTTGCTGCCTCGGCTGCAGCAATGTACTCCGCTTCTGTTGTTGAATCGGCAACAGTATCTTGCTTGGAAGATTTCCAGCTCACTGCTCCGTTATTCAAACAAAATATGTACTCGGATTGTGACTTGTAGTCGTCTTTATCAGTTTGGAAACTTGCATCGGTATACCCAGTTACCTCAAGTTCTCCATCTCCATAGATTAAGAAAGCATCCTTAGTTCGTCTAAGATACTTAAGGGTGTTCTTAACTGCCATCCAGTGACCATCACCTGGATCGTCCTGATAACGACTACACATGCTCAAAGCATACGAGACATCAGGTCGTGTACATATCATGGCATACATGATCGATCCGACTGCCGAGGCGAACGGTATCCGACTAATGTTGTTTCTCTCATCTTGAGTTTTAGGACACATGTCCTTAGATAGAGTGATGCCATGTGACACTGGTAACAGTCCCCTCTTAGACTGATCCATGTTGAACCTTTTCAACACTTTGTCAATGTACGTGCTCTGGGAGAGTCCAAGTAGCTTTCTAGATCTATCCCGGTAGATCTTTATTCCTAGAATATAGGCTGCTTCTCCCAGATCTTTCATGGAGAATTTTAATGAAAGCCAAGCTTTCACCGATGTTAACATGGGAATGTCATTGCCCATAAGTAATACATCATCAACATAAAGGACAATAAAAGTCAGTGCTCTCCCACTAACCTTCTTTTATACACAAGGATCATCTTCGTTTGGAATGAAATCATATTCTTTTATGATCTCATCAAAACGTTGATTCCATGACCGCCATGCTTGCTTCAGTCCATAAATGGACCGATTCAACTTGCAAACCTTGTTTGCAAGTTTAGGCACGATAAAACCGTCAGGCTGTTGCATATAAACATCGTCCAAAAGGTTTCTGTTAAGGAAATCGGTTTTAACGTCCATCTGCCATATCTCGTAATCAAAATATGCAGCAGTAGCAAGCATTATCCGAATGGATTTAATCATGGCAACGGGTGAGAAAGTTTTGTCGTAATCGACACCATGTCGTTGACGATACCCCTTCGCTACAAGCCTAGCTTTGTACATTTGTACGTTGCCATCCATGTCGGTCTTCTTCTTAAGACCCATTTGCAACCAATAGGCTTTACGCCTTCTGGTGCATCAACCAGTGTCCAAACTTGGTTGGTGTTCATGGAATCCATTTCAGACTTCATGGCTTCTTGCTGTAAAGCGGAATCTATATTTTGTATCGCTTCCTCATACGTAGCCGGTTCAGTATCCTCAATGAGATTAATATCTACATGAGGTGAGATCAGAAACCCATACCTCTCAGGTTGTATCCTGACTCTCTCCGACCTACGCGGTCCTTGTGTAGTAGAAGATTGTGGTACAGTCTCATCCCGGATGGACTGTTCTTGTTCCGTTGAGGATTCTATGCCAGGAACAGTATCACTTCGATTTTCATCAAGTTCTACTTTCCTCCCACTAACCACTGTATTTAGGAATTCCTTCTCAAGGAAAACCACATGTAGAGCAACAAATACTTTGTTCTCTCGTGGGTGATAGAAGTAATATCCTTTGGTTTCCCTAGGATATCCTACGAATAGGCATTTATCCGACTTGGGCTCAAGTTTGGTACCTTCCAAACGTTTGACGTATGCCCAACATCCCCAAATCTTCAGGAATGAGAAACCCGGTTTCTTTCCTGTCCATATCTCATATGGTGTCTGTTGTACATACTTTGACGGAACCTTATTCAAAATAAGAATTGCACTATTTAATGCATATCCCCAGAAGGAAATAGGTAGCTCAGTGCGACTCATCATAGACCTTACCATGTCCAACAAAGTTCGGTTTCTCCGTTCGGACACACCGTTTAATTGCGATGTTCCAGGAGGAGTCCACTGTGAAAGAATGCCATATTCTTTCAAGTAATCTAGAAACTCATTGCTCAAGTATTCGCCGCCACGGTCCGACCGTAATGTCTTTATACTCTTGCCGGTCTGTTTTTCAACTTCGTGTCGAAACTCTTTGAATTTCTCAAAAGTTTCTGACTTGTGTCTCATAAGATACACATAACCATAACGTGATGCATCATCCGTAAAGGTTACGAAGTATTCATATCCACCTCTAGCCTGGCTAGACATGGGCCCACAAACGTCACTATGAACGAGGGCTAACAGTTCGGTGGCGTGTACACCTTTACCGCTAAAATGTGATTTAGGCATTTTGCCTAATAGGCAAGATTCGCAGACGTCATATGAATTTGGATCAAATCCGTCCAAGTACCCACTCTTCGAAAGTGTGGATATGCGAGTCTTGTTTATGTGTCCCAGACGACAGTGCCACATAAAAGTTTCATCTTTTGAGATTGATTTATATTCAAAATATAAAGACCATTATTAGCTTCAGCAGAACATATCTCAAAATCATCTTTATAAACAAAACACCCAGTGTTTCGGAATACAAAAGTGTACCCGCATGGGTCAAAAAAGATACAGAGATAATACTCCTAGTCAAACTAGGTACATAATAACAATCATTAAGTTCAAGTACATGCCCCGAGGGCAGCTCTAAAACAAAAGTGCCAACGGCCAAAACGGCGACTAGTGCCCCATTTCCAACGCGTAGATCAATCTCCCTTGAGGCCAGTCTCCTGCTAATCTACAGATCCTGCACATCAGTACATATATGAGTACCACAACCAGAATCAAAAATCCAATTTTTTAAACTAGAAGTAGTCATGTTTATCTCTATAACAAACATACCTGAAGCTGGTGCCTTGCCCGCTTTAATCTACGTCTGGAGCACCTTGTACTCGCGGCAGTCACGCTTCCAGTGACCCCGCTTGCCGCACTGGAGGCAAACATCCTGAGATTTGTCCTTAGGCTTCCCAGAAGCCCTTGACGATTTGGCCTTGCCCTTTCCTTTATGCTTCTTCTTCACACCTCCAGTCGCCTTGAGCCCAGCCCTCGGTGTATGAGATGTCGAAGCAAAGTGCGCCTCGCGCTTGTTGCCCTTAAGCAGCTCTTTCTCAGCTTCCTTGAGAACTGACAATAAGTCTCCAAGAGTATCAGCAGTGTTCCTCAAATTATAGTTTATGATGAACTGTCTCCAAGTGTCGGGCAGAGATTGCAGGACCATATCTATGGTAATCTCAGCCTCAAAGACTATCCCCATCTCAGCTAGCTCATCTATGTCAGCAATCATCTGTGCCACATGGGACTCAACAGACATGCGTTCTGACAAACGTGAATGAAAGAGCTTCTTTACTAACTCATATCTCTGTGACCTACGGTTAGATCGGTGAAAATCTTGCAACCTTGCCAACATGTTATAGGGATCCAAGTCCCTGTTCTGTCGACGGAAATGCTGAGTCATAGAAGCAAGCATAATAGACTGAGCAGTATCACAATCATCGTTGTGAGTCTTCCAAAGCTCCAGCTCAAGTAGCTCATCAGGTTTGGGCTTAGGCCCAAGAGGTCTTTGTATCGTATATAGTAGCCTCTCGGCCCCAAGGACTATCCTTAGATTCATTTCCCAATCGGCAAAGTTCGTGCCCTTGAAGACATTTTCGCCCATGATAATGTCTCGGACATTTCCCTTTCCAGTCATCTTGGCTACGATAGTCCAACTATCTAGTCAACGATATTTGGGTACAGTCTAACTGTTACAAGAAAAATAACATTGTATTAGTCCAACTAAAATAATTTTGACGAAATAAATTTGAAAGCGCGTAATGCTAAGTATCTGAATGAAATTGCAAATTCAATACTAGCCTCCCACTATTTTTCGGCGAGTCTCTAACCCTCTGTCGAGTACTCGGGAAACCTAGTTTCCTAGTGGGCTAGGATCCCGTTAAATAACATACAACCTTGACTTTGCCAACAAGCTGTATGATATTTAACTAGGTAGATCTCTAAGATCAATTGGATCTCATCCAATTCCTAGATCCGGTAGGTGGACCTCCAAGTCCGAAACATATATATAATATATATGCCAATATATCCAATATATTTTCCTAACCTTTTTCCTTTGAATCAACTAAGCCTTGGCTTTGGCACAACAAGCTTAATGATTCCAGTTAAGCGGGACCCATTGACATGGAAAGCTTCGTAATCAATGTCGATGGACAAGAAGTGATCTTGACTTTGGCCAACGAATCACGACTTGGACAAGACACCGATATGGAACAAAACTCTCATGATTCAAACACATCCACAATTGACAAAGGTCTTGACTTTGGCCAACAAACCAATGCCAACTTTGGATCTTGAGTAAGAATCACTCAACGGAAGGAAAAACGCTTAATATATTTTGAAGGTTTTTGGCATAAATTGGCAACCAATTTATTATCTTTGTTAAGGTCTCATCATACACCCTTAATCATGCTTCTAAAACATTATAAAGCGCAAAAAGTAAATTAATAATGATATGCGGATGGATATGTCACAAATTGTTCCTAAAACAAATCACTCTATTTCCTCTCCCCGGCTAGAACTATTCTAACTTCTACCCAATAACATAATACAATAAAGAAACCTCATTTACATTGAGGGGAATTGGTGAGAAGAGAATACAAAGAATGAGGAGATAAAAGGCTGGACACACAGGTCCAATTTAATAAATTATAAATTTATTACAATTTCCAAAATTGCCCTCGCCTTTCTAATATCCATCCGATATACATTATTCATACAACATATTCATGTAATCATACAAAACATGTTATTCAATCAATCTAATCCAATTAATAATCTTTGAATTAATGATCATCCAATGTTCAAACAACGATTTGATTTGCTCGAGTCAAACTCGTTTAAGAATAAATACTCAAAGTAAGTATTCTTGAATTGTTTTGAAGTACAACTTTAAATCCAATTTATTTGTATTCAAAACTAATTCCAATTTAATTCCAAATTAAATATTTACACCTATTTATTTGCCTTAAAGACTTGAATTCTAAATCCAATCTTAATGGGTCTCAAAGGCCCAATAACATCCAATGTCATTTTAATTAAAGTCCAATGGGCTTTTAATTGATTCTTAAGGCATGGGCTTTGGCCATAATGGATCAAACCCAAAATGCCAAGGCCCAATAGGAATCACCATATTGCCAGCAAATCAATTTAGGCCCATTAGGCCCAATTAAAATATTTAAAGGGTCAAGTGATGTATTTGGACTTTATGGAATTGGTTTTGGGCCCAAATGGATCAAATCCAAAAGTCCAAAACCAAACTTGGTCAAACCAAGCCCATTAGGCCCAAATACACACTTTTAGCCCAATTCATTTTAAAGGCATATTATCATAATTATAATATTCCAAATATCACAATTATTTTAATTAAAGTGTATTAGCCATAATTAATTAATTAAACTCAATATTTTCAAAATATCAATTAACTTAATTAATCATTCTTAAACTAATAATTCATGCTCAACACCAAAATCAAGCCAAAACACATCATTGCATACTTGACACAAATTGAGGTCTAATAACATCATTTCATGCTCAACATTCTGAATCCCTGCGTGATCATCATCTCCATATGTCTGAAGTGATACTTCCATCTTGACATCACATCCAATACACTACGATTCTCAATAAACCTAGAAGAGGCGCACACAGAACCTGTTAAAGCCCTGGACGACCAAAATGAAAGTTTACCGATTGTCGTAAGTACAAGCGATGCAAGTCTCAGGTTAAGACCAAATACACCTACCTTGAAGCGGACTCCCATAAACACATATACACACTACCAATGGGATTCTGCGGGGTCTCTCCAGAGCGAAGCTGTTTTCCGTACCATCGGTAAAACATAACCTCATATCGCACTTGCATAAGTATCCAATACTTAAACATATGAGAACTGTGTCGTTATGCCCTCACAACGCGCACAAGTGCAATACTAGTCTATTCCGCATTATCGATGTCCAGTCTCGATATACTACGACTAAGGATATTTAATGATTAAACCTTCATGGATTGATACTGTCTCATATCATCACAATCCGGAACTAATCATAAGGACTTCTACCATTTCTATATCAAAGTAAATTAATTACAAAATGGTAAAAGGCAATTTCATCACTACATAGTTAATTTAGTACAAAAACACAATGTCTTTTACAAACAGTGACGCTATGGGTCATAATTGTCTAACATATAATCTCTTCGTCACAGGCTATCCATATTATACCTGGGATATAGTTAAGAACGTCAAATCCGTATGGTATAATATAATTGACTTTTCAAATTTACGATCTCTAAATAACACTTGGAACTGATTTCTGAAGTTATACCACGACCATAGATTTACTAGATTGTAAACATGTGTAGGATATCTATGCCCTGTACACATGAATGACAGATTCGATCTTGATACGCACAGGATATCATGAGCATCAGTCCACACCCAACGAACAAACGGAAGTCTGATCTAAATAGATCAATGACGTGACTGCCATCAAAGTGTGGAGGATAACTTATATATCCACAGTGGTATCTCAACTCGAAGGACCATTATGCTCGCTCAACTCGAGAAGATTCCTATTGACGTTGGTGTACTATATATTAGGAAATCTTTAGTGAGTCGTTAAGTGTTTATCAAATAAACACCTACATGTCTATACGAGTCTCCCGAGACTCATGGTTCATTGGGATAAACCATCAAACCAAGTCACGATATACAACATGTACTGGTCTCAACAGATTTTACTAACCGACCCGTGTTAGTAAATCTTGATCAGGAACTTTATTTAAGGATATACAACTTATAGTGACGCTTCCCAATGTCAATTACAAACTACATTGAAACTGCGCACTACGTTGTAAATCCTAGGGTCTTTGTCTAATATACACGTATCTCTAAATCAGATTTAGTTTCAATCTAATCATAATTAGATATCTAATCGAAATTAGATCGAATATGCGTATAAGAGACAAGAGGTGCTACCACTAAATAAGTAATATTATGGAAAAAGACAATGATCGTATTCATGAATCAGACATAAATACGATCCGGATTGGCACTCTGAGCACCAACCCTAACATCGAGATCCTTTACTGGCATTAAGAAATTCCTATTAGATATTTCTTGATTAATCAATGATGTTTCTTGGCTTTAATAACCTTTAAAAGTCACGTGTATGATAAAGTTTGCCTGTTATTCATTTGCAACTGTTGTAAATATTTGAAGGCGAATTAGAAAGCTAAGGAAATGAGATGTGTATAGTTGTGGGTAGAGAATATTGATTCTCTTATCATCACAGTTACGAGTATTAGATTTTGGATCTCATGTCTATTGTTAAAATATTATTAAATGAATGTTTTTATTTATGATATCATGACATATAAAACAAACGTCATCCTTCTATACCGTCAAAAAAGGTTATTGTGTACGCATTCGTAATGGTTCCTTATGTCTTCTCAATAAATAGTTGTTAAATATTTGATATAACTTATAGTGTCATTGATATAGAGATAAACATTAAGAAAATATTTGGTAATTTAAATAACTTAGAATAATAGTTTATGAGATTTTATCACCTAAGTATTGAATGCTTATCATGTATAATAAATGATGGTCTGATACGAGATCACACCATATATCCTTATCTATTTAATCAATATTGTATTCAGAGATTGATCACGATTTTACTACCGCACACAAGCGCACATATATCTCAAGTAATACAGTGATAAAAGTCAGATATCGTACCCACATGGACGTATTATTCCTCTTATCAATATCAAGACTAACCTACTTGACCTAAAATAAACTATTGGGCACGAGAAAGATTGATTAATCTAAAATTAATTGAAAATAAATAAAGAGCAAATAATAATTTTGGAGACAAACTTAAATGCGAGAAGAGCTTATGGTTGTAACTTCACCTAAGCATGCATGCGATGAGTTCAGGCTCTTGTCATTTAATTGGGTTGTTACCAATCACTAACCAAGAACACTAATTTATCAACAAGTTTCTTTCGATTATCAGGTAGAAATATTCAACTTAAACAATTTAACTATATGTCTATATCAATTAGTTTAACCCAAATTATTAAGTTCGAGTTCTAATAGTGGTTACGCATGCCCTGCATGTATATTTCTATCATGTAGGAAAATCTATTCAAAAGAACTAGATCGTGTGCTATTATTCACATGGATAACCCAAGTTCATTCAGTCGAGTTCCTAAGAATTTACTAAGATTATTCTATTATTGGCCAAACAAATAAAATATGTGTTCAAACACAGAGAATAATAAATAATCAATAACAATCCTAAGAGAATAAAAATATGTAAATAATTAATTACACATTCTTGAAATCCATTACAATCTTAGATTTAATGAATTAGCTACACATAATATTTAATAAAAATAATCTAATCATTATTTCAAGCCAAGAACACATATAAGATAAGTTAGAGTGTGAAGGGACTCGTTGGGGGTCTTCATCTTCAAACTCCAACACTAGGGAAAAATCTTTTCTTGACTTGCTTTAGGTGTTCTTCTATACACTGGAGGCTCCAAAATATGTTAAGAGGCTTGATTTTAGGTTTCGGGATGAGCTTGTACTTATATATGAGGTCCATGGGATCTTTCCTGATCAAAAATTGAGTTCCGGATGAACTAGGCCATCATCATCGGTGCATCATGACGTGTTTGGCTGGACATCGCGACACACCAGCATCCTTACATTTTGGTTGATTTTTACGCTTTGGCATATCCCGATGTGTTGTCCAGCGTCGAGACACACTGGTGACTATGAAATTTGCCTCAATTTGGCTATAGTTTTGTTGTTTCATCACTAGTTATGTCCGATTGAATCATATTATGATTTTAACCAGCAAAATGAACTCAAAACACATCATCCCGTTTTGATGAAACACGGATCCAATTATTTGACTAGTTCAAAGAGTTTCAATCTGAAAATTTGAAAAACTTATCTTTAAATTCATCGTAAATATTTATATGTTCAAAGATATTTGATACGATCCAATGGATGAATTTATGTGCAATTAGTTATAGAATTATTTAATAAAAGAATTAGATCTTTACTTAATATAGTCCTTCTACAGTTCCATTGCTGATAGGATGTTCAAGTATGAGGATTTGAATCTTATTTGATTAGATTCGATTGATATTAATTATTACCGAATATTCAATATTCTTTGAGTTATGCTCCAAACACAAATTAATAATTTTATTTAGCTTCAATTGTTTCTACATTTACATATATGATATGTATAGGTAGAAATCCAAATCTTGAAAGGTTTGAGATTTGAAACTTCCATTTATATACCGGCTATACGATTGGAAATACTTGCGGCTAAGAGGTACTAGTAAAAGTTTGTCATTTATTCTATTAAATTGAATCATATATTCTATTTGACAGAATATATTTTCCATGACCCCGAGTGATGAAATGGTTTCGTTACTTAGTATGTCACATTGGATGTTAACGATTATGGAAGAGACTTGATTTATTAAAGTCAATTGTGACAATTATAAACTATAAATAGAATCACATAATGAATCAGATGAAGAAATCCTTAGACACATTTCATATAAGTCCAATAGGATATCAGAACCATTTGCAAAGTATTTGATACTTAAATGTTCCAATGTTTTCTTATTGAAGGAAATTAACCAAAGACTTATAGTGGGAGCGATATCTGACATCGATTCCGGATTATAGTATAGGACCATAGATACCAAATTATTCTTATCTTACTATAATCAAGTTTTGAACGTGGTTGAGCTTCCCATATGAATTGTTCATAATAGGTATAAAATGGTTTACTCAACGGAATTGATGTAAACTAATAAATTTTTGACCACTATAGTCTGACTACATAAGAAAGGTTACACTCAATAATCTATCGTAGATTTTGAGGAAACTTTTCTCTGGTAATAAAAATATAACAATAAAGATTTTTTGGCTATTGTTTTATACTAGATTATGTAATTTAGTTAAAGAATGCAAAATGGCACTCTTAAATGGATTTTTCATTGAAGACATCTGTTATGGAATAACATTAGAGTTTGTGTAATGTTCAAATCAAATCCTGGGTTGAGATTGAAAATTAAGGCTAGAGTTGTTTTTCATCATCAAATGAGAGAGAAAATTGGGATTTCAAATTTGAAGAACAAATTGGGAAAATATATATGATTAAAAATATTCTTTTATTTGTAATATGTGTAGAAATTGTATCTTTAATCCAAGTTTATATACATATTGTTGAATATGTTAATTCCCTAATATTTTATGATTGGAATGTGTGGAAACTTTATTAGAACCCTAATTTTATGCATGTGTAATTGATTATTGTAATTAGACATAATTAGATTCCAGGACGTATTAAAGATATATGATATCAATTAATTCATCAAATTAACAAATGATCTAAAAACAATTTCTCTTGCCATCACGCTTCTTTCACGCAAAACCCTAACAAATATGTGACATTGACTCAGTCATATATCTGTAAAATCCCGCCAGAGGCAGGATGCTACTGGTAGGAGACAAGAACAACCAATCCCTAAGACTCAACTCTAACGGAAAACAGACATGACACCATAAATTTGGACAATCTAGATCACAATCCAGCACAAATACAACCTGTAATCGACATCTGATATGAAAAACGGATCTCCGATCCAAAAGAAAGACATTCTAGTCCTCAATATCAATTCTCCAGGGCTCTGTGTCCACAATCACATATACAAATTAAAATTTTTATTTACAAACATGCATTTACCAATGTGCACTTCACGATACAAAACATAACAACATAATTCCTAAACTCTTATGATATCCTCAAGTCTCTATAGTGGGTGACTACACCCTGGGTGATCCTTCGTCTGGAGCATAAACATCATAAGCTTGATGGCTGATAGATGGGGTTGCCAACTTGCAAAACTATTAAACTATTGCAGTATGAGTTATGAAACCCAATAAGTAACTATGATCATACCATAAAAGACGAGAATAATCTTTAACCATGATATAAATAGATTTATACATATGCAATCCATACGAATAAAAGTTGTTAAAAAGCCTTTATTATCTCATACATAAAATCTTACAAATCCCTATATTATTCTTTACTTCACTATGCATAAAATCTTCTGAAATTACATACATGTATACTGATATAAAACTGAGTACAAGAGGCATATCTTATACGAATTAGAAACTTTATACACAAAACCCTTCGAACGTTCAAATGAAGTCCGTTTACAACGTTTCCAGTTTCAGTACTAATAACACATCCAATATAACATGTTCGCAGTAGTAGATTCCATTTCCAGCTAAAATTTAGAAAACCTTCAGAAAAGTTCAAAAATGTTACGGAAAAATATGAAACTTTTCAGGTCTTTCTCACTCCTCCCAGAACACATCTAATACTTCTATTTCATCATAATATAATATTTTAGAACAACTAGATAATTTAAATACAACTTTCATGTTTTCGGAAAATCATCCGTAAAATTTTTCAAAAACATTACGGAAGGATCCTAGGCCATCTGAAACTTTTTGAAACCATATACACATTATCATTTCGTCATAATTAACGTATACCTATCATTACAATCATCAAAACATATTTACGCACGAAATCCAATTTTACTAGAAACTCGCAAATTCTATTGGATCGATTCAATTCATTCCAATTTAAATTAGATTATACTAATATCCCAAATTCGATACATTATAACTCATTCAATTCAATACAAGTTAATAAATTACTCTACGACACTACTGGAAGCATCTGAATACAATAAGCAAAACTTGAAAATATTAAATTTTTACCGGGAGGTCTTACCGAGATTCCTTTAGCATATACGAACTCCCAATGTTCTCACGAACGTATAGAAATCGACAGAATTCGAATCGAAGCTACTGTTCAATTGAATTTTACTATTCACTATATTTTTCCTATTTGCATGCAACCGAGCACAGATCACATAAACTGACACAACCATCTTATAGTACTCTATATATATATATGTGATTTGGTATGTGATTTCACTAGTAAATATGCCCGAACAAGCAGAAACGAGCTGAAAACAGTCATAATTTCTTCTCCCCATAACACCATCGTGTGCGCCTTCTCCAATGATCATCGGCCACCATCAAGCTATTGGTGGCCGAACGTACCCAACGGCTTCATTACCGGCCACCTCCCATTCTCTCTCTTGCAGAACGTGCGCGAGCACTGTAGCTGGTGTATGAAAGTTTTGGACTAAACTACAATAGGCTGAAATTTCTTGCCTTATATGATAAAATTTTAGAAAATTGTAACCTGGACCCTGCATAAATTGCACTGTGGATCTCTTTATGGGCTGATTCGAGTTTAGGTAAAATTGAGGCATTTTTATTCAAAATTTCAGAAAATATTGAACATAACAGTTGTTCATCTCGGATAAACGAGTCTAACGGATCGAGAATCACCTCAATCAGAGTTAGTTTATTATTTATATAGCTGAAGTAAATAAATTTCTCCGTATAAAGAATCGCATAACCAATTCTTTCAATTTTCACGATTTCCAATAAAATAAAATCCCATATTAAAATATTTTGACCTATTATTCAATACTTGAACTCTTATTGCCCAACATCGTATTATTTTTAAACCTAAACATCAACTCAAGAATCTTCAGAACTAAAACTCGGGATATTACATTCTCCCCTCATTATAAAAATTTCATCCTCGAAATTTTATTGTCCTGATATCTAATCAATCAAAGCTAAACGCTCATGCCAAAACCATTTTACAAATATCCAAAAGCTATCGAACTCCAGTCAAAGTAAAGTAAATCATAACAATCAATTCACATTAAGTCATGTCTTTACATCATCTGAATCAAATCAAAATCTATATATCGAATGAATTTCAATCATACCAAAATAGTATCATATCAGAACCCATATATCTGGGAAATTTCTTACATACCATATCATAATCAAATCGGAATATATCAATTAAGATTACGTCAAAAAAAAAAATCATCCAATCCATAACAAACATATTCATATCACATCAAACCATATCAAATCAAATAACATCAGAAAATGTCATATTAAATAACATGAAATCTACTCCATTCGTATCAAAACCAAGAAAACTCATGTCATGTCAGATCATGTACATCAAATAGATCTTATTCACATCATATCAAATTCATAAATGTGGAAAACATATTTCAATGCGGTAAAAGCGTGTTAGGCACCGAGAATGACCTTGAAAATTGTTCTATCTTTACCATTTCTTAGCCGAATTTGACCAGCCTTTTTAGACTTGTTTTGCTTCTATTTTTGTCTATTTTTCAGCCCTCGAATAGGCCTAAATTACAGCCCAAAAACTTGATTGTTTTGTACACCAAAAATACTCTCTTTCGCTGGCCCAACACACTATTTGTTGTTAGCTATTTGCTATTTCTTGCCACTGTTTGGGATGATATAATCACTCTAAAATAACTCTAAAATGTCCACAAAATATCCCTTTGTGTCCCCAAATTTTATGGGCAAAAAAAAAATACACTATTGAATCAAGTAACAAGTGGCAGCAGTGAGCAGATTTTTCTGCTCACTGTCGTGAAAGGATTAAGAGAGAAAATAAAAGTTTACTTCGAGTCCCAAAAGATCATCTGTGCTATGTCTCGCCACCAACAAATAAAAAGAGGGTTTGACTCACAAGAACAAAACCCTAAACACTTTAAAGATTAAAGAAAGATTCACACCAGAATTTTTCTTTCTTTTTGTTCTTCCTCCTTTTCTTTCAGCTCTTGAGAGAAAAATAAGAACAAGGGTGGCTATGGTTTTCAAAGTGAAAACTTTCTTAACATAAAAACTTATTTTTTGTTTTTATACTTAGGTTTTTGGTTGAAAAAATTAAACAAAACCCTAAGCCTATTTACACCAAAATTCGGCCACCCCCTCTAATTTTGTAACATCTAAAAATTTGTTTAATGTCATAATAAAGACATTAAACATCTTACCATAAAATAAAATGTAACAAACAATTTTAAATAATGAGTTTCCAAAATCAAATTTTAAAGTCATTAATTCAAAATCAATATATTAAATTAGATATGACAATTTAATATTTACAAAATCTTTAATATTTAAATGATTATCTTATAATCATTTACAAAATAAAATGTTATATTTATATAATATAATGCTACATGTGTGACAAAAATTATCATTAATCATATTAATAATGTAACATCCCCGATCTGGGAAATGCTACCGGCAGGAAATAGGTCGTATTATTCCCCTGAGCCTCTTTCTTTATCACTATACAATACATTATTACTCATTTCTCAATAAAAAAAATATTAAGTCTGGAACCAATGCCCAAAACTCATCAACATGAAATAAAAACTCAATGATCATGAATATAAACTTAATAACATCTGTTTACAATGACTATCATAATATTTAATACTAATACATGACTCTTGACTGACTCTGACTGGACTCTTACTCTCTCCCTATCTTGAACTGGTGGACTCCATACCATAGTAACTACATCAGTATTCGTCCTCCCGAGCTCGACCTTCGGGGATACCTACAAAATAAGAAAACTAACATTAGGGGGTTAGATCATCGTACGATCTAAGTGAGTGGACGATAAAAACAACTGAAATACTGATATAAAATCATTTGGTTCTAAAACCAAAGTTTCAGAATTAAATTATATGAAAGCTCTTTTTCTGAAAACTTTACTTTGAAAACTCTATTATAAATATTATCTTTCTGATTTTACTTTCGAAAGTCTGGTTTCTGAAAACTATTCTTGATCTCTGATTTTTTGAAAACTGTTTACTGAAAATCTGTTGATTGTAAACTGCTAAGTATATGAAAACCTTAACGTATGAGGGCGTTACGTATCGTCCTCCCCCCATACGCCTAACTGGAGCTAGTAGTGCAAATCCATGACTTTGGGCCATTACGTATCACCGTCCCCCAAAGCATGCCATTATTCTCCCTGAAATTGGTGGTCTTGGGGCGTACGTATCGTTGTCCCCTAAGCCATAAACTAGAACTGGGGGTGTGGATCTATGCTACCCTCCAAGCTCTGAAACTAGGGTCTATGGGAGTTACATATCGCCATCCCTCTAGCCCTGAACTAGGATCTTGGGGCGTTACGTTTCACCGTCCCCCCAGTCCACTACATGTGCACATGTTATCTGTCCGTCAATT
Organism: Zanthoxylum bungeanum; assembly: GCA_019454045.1. Taxonomy (NCBI): domain Eukaryota; kingdom Viridiplantae; phylum Streptophyta; class Magnoliopsida; order Sapindales; family Rutaceae; genus Zanthoxylum; species Zanthoxylum bungeanum. The sequence goes on from SKCR01040430.1 coordinate 105,048, forward strand.
CCAGGCTATCTAAAGTTACATATTGGGGTGGGTTTTTCCCTCATGCCCCGAAAAACCATAAAATCATGCATTGAATTTTTTTTTATCTTAATCATAACTTAAATCATAATTTGTCATGTAATAACTATAGTAAAATCATCTAATGCCCTAAAAGCGTGAAAATAAGTCTGATAAGAAAATACGAAATGAAAATCCAGAAAAAGAAAAAATGTCCACTCACTGTTTGGAAGTCTGACTGATATTACTCGCTTGTAGAGAAAACTTTGATTCCTACGATGATCTTCAACGAATAAATTAGGTTAGGAATGGACTAAGAAATACACTTCGGAAACAAGCTAAAATCTGCTTATTCTAGCAGGCGCTATCACTATGAGGGTATCATACTCTTAACATGATGCAATATGTATGTACAAGTTGATACAAGACTTATAGGGTAGCTTTCCCGCATGAGGGTGGAATTGGAACAATTTAAAACTGATTTGAGCAATTTTTGATGTTCACGTCGCGACGCGCATCGTCCAAGGAGGTGCCCAAAATTTTGCCTTGCGCGTCACGACCCGTGCAGTGCAGAAATCGATCTTCACTAATTTCCTAGAATGCGTCGCGATGCAAGGACAAAATTTAGGCCTTAGATTCATCTTTTTATACTCAATTTAGACCAACACATCTCCCAAACATCCCACACAAGTAAAAATCAACAATAAGCATCCAAAACATCATCAACATCATTCTCAATAGTAATTTACATCCAAAATTCACAAATTGGGGGTTTCCCACAATCATCAATTTCCTAGACCATACAAACATCAATTGTTTTAACTCAATAATACACATCAATGCTTCAATCATCAAAACATCAATATCCAAAACTTGGGTAAAGTTTCCTTACATCCTTTTTGTTGAATTCCACCATTCCTCAAATCATTCAATGGTGCCATGCAAATCCTTTCTTCATTTTCCCTCATTTCCTTCCTCTTTCTTCTTCTTCCTTTCTTCTTCTTCTTTCTCTTCTTCTCCTTCCTCCCCTTCTTCTTCTTCTTCTTCCCCCACATTTCTTCCATTCTCTTCTCATTTTAGGAACACATGAATAGTGTTTCCTTTTATACTTGGTAATTTGAGTTAAGGAAGTGTGTAGAATTTTGAAGATCGTTTTGGAATTTACTAGAATGCCCTCAAGTATTATTCATTTGAATTTTTGATCTGTATTTTTGGCTTACTTCAGGTTCGAATTTGGAAAAATATTCAACGTGAAAGTTGTAGATCTCGATCTCAACTTTATGATGATATAAAATTCATAACAATCGGAGTTCGTATGAAAATGTACGGCCCAAAAACCTTGGACTGTCCCTAGTAAAACATCATAGATTACCTTATTCTTGTTTCGAAAGAACTTTGCTGAGTATCCTTGACTACTTATTTTCTGGAATCAAAGTTTCGAAGAATTTACCGTTTATCCCCAAAGTCGTTTCATGCATGTACATATGCTCGAACATAGTTTATGTTATATAACACTCGTTCCGCGATGGAACAGTACTACAATGCAACAATAGTAAAGATTACCGGTCGTTACAACTTCCCCCCTTAAGTAGGATTCGTCCTCGAATCCTCTTTAAACTTGGGTTCTTTTCATAGATCTCCGGATTAACGAGTTTCTTATAAACTACTAGCTTTAACTGACTATACAGCCATCTCCTTCATCCACTTTGGTATACCATTTCCCAACGATTTTTTCATGTGCTATCAAGCTGAACTTAGAATGTCATAACTTGGATAACTGCTTCAGAGTTCGTGGCTTCAGTAATTATTCCTTGAATTCATTATTGAGAGGTGTTACCTTGTTCTTATTTCATAAGACCTTTGCTGAGTATCCTTGACTACTTCTTTTCTGGAATTCTATTTATGCTCATCATTATTTATCTCCAAAGAACTCTCTTCCTCTAAATCTTTAGTTATACTCATTAATTATTCGACTCGATTGGATTTTTTCTTGGCTAGCACCTCTGACCCACACTCTTAATACTGATATCTCCATACTTGTACTCAATACTCATTTTGCTTCACTTAACCTTAATATTCTTCCTTATATCTTGACTACCCAGCTCTCTATATTCTCCTTGCCAAACTTCAACTGCTTATGAGCTTCTCTCTCAATATTCCACCATTTCTGTTTATCTTTGGGATTTAGGGCTTCTTAGCTTGATGATGTTGTCTACTAATGACACTGGTACTTAAAATATTACTTCTCGGTATATTCCTAGTGGTCCTCCTCAATTTACAAAAGATTTAGGTTTAATACACTTTGAACTCGAAATTGGGTGTTTAAAAGCTCGTTGGAAAGCTAACACCCTGAACTTAATTTTAGGCACACGTTTTGCATGATTTCGTTAAGATCTAAATTGTGAAATTGCATTTAAAATTCGCGCGTCTGTAGAAATACGTAAATAGTAAATTTATTTGAATAAAATAAAATGCAATATCATAATTAAATATTAATCAAAGTTATTTAATGCCTAAAATAATTCCAAAATATTAAAAATCATATGCTTGATGATTATTTTAGGGTGCAAGCATCTAGAGACTTTCTAAGAAATAGAGAGTGTATTTCTTATCCCTTAGCTAAGTAGTTATTCCGTGATGAACTTAGAGATTTATTACCTTTAAGGCTAATAAATATAAATCACTTGTTTATAATAAAAGACATTATAAAAGATACAAGTGGGTTGGGACCAATGGGTTTATAAAACTTTCCAAACTAAAGTTAATTTAACCAAATGTATTACTAGAGTTAGATAATGATTTGGTGTCTTCCTTCACTCACTACCTTTTTATAGCCAAAAGGAAAAGTTATGAAGACATCTAGATAATTTTTTACTCAAAGCTTACCTTAAAGTATATTTAAAGTGTTGGACTAATTTGGAGGATCTATTGTTTATTCCTGTCACCAAGGCAATAAGAGCCTAAGAGGTAAGGGTATTTAAGAGAGTTCGCTCCACCCTCCCTCTGGGGAATTTTCAATGGAGGAGTCCATTTGACAGTTATTCGCTTAAACTTGCTAAAATCCTCAATAATAATTTAAGTCTAAAATTTACCTCCCATTGTAAAGTATACACCCAAAGGGCTTAAACCGTATTGGTTGGACTAGGGTTTACCAGACTGACCAATACCAATTTGTCCCTAAATCGTACTATTGACAATGGTTTGACTTTTCTGAGTCATAAGACGCAGCGACCCTTAGGCGTGGTCTTATAACTTAATGGGAAAGATTGGGTGTCCATAAAGACTAGCATAAGCTATGGCATGTTTGATTGCCCAACCCAATGATCAAGGAATTGTGATTATTATCATAAATTGGTTGGGAACCTACCTAATTATCGTATTTTATAACGACCGGCCCTAGTCGGAGTTATGAAATGATGATAATGGGATCCTTGCCCACAAGAAATCCATCATATTGGGGTTGATGCAATTTGCTTAAAATTTTAAAAGCCTATTCCTAATTTTTAAGATTTTCTCTTAACATATTGGGGTTGATGCAATTTGCTTAAAATTTTAAAAGCCTATTATGAAACATTAATGAAAACATATTCCTAATTTTTAAGATTTTCTCTTAACATATAGGTTAAAATATTTCACAAACATTCAAATGGCAAATAGAGTATCACTTAGTTCCATCCTTGAGGATAAGCTCAAAGGGGACAACTACAATGACTGGTTTAGAAACCTTAAAATTGTCTTACGACAAGAAATTTTTTTATATGTTCTTGAAAGACCATTTCCCCCTGAACCCACGGAAGATACTGACTAAGATACATTTGATGCTTGGAAGAAACACGTAGATGATGATGAGCAAGCAGCTTGCATTATTCTTGGCTGTATGTCGGATGAACTTCAGAAAGCTCAAGAAGATATGGATGCTCAAACCATCATCTTTCACTTGAAAGAGTTGTATGCAACTTCCATTCATACCGTGAGATTCCAAGTGTGATGTGCCTTATTCCAAACAAGGTATAAGGAAGGATCTATTAGTGGACATGTGCTTAAGATGATTGGCCAACCTCGGGTTCATCATGGATCATAAGATAGGTCACGATCTAATTCTTCAGTCCTTACCAAAAGAATTCTCTAACTTTATTATGCAGTTTCATCTGTCTGATAAAGAAGCTACTTAGAAGAATTACACAATCTGATAAAGCAAGCAGAGAATGACTTGAAACCGGAGTTTAAAACCTCTGTCATACTTATGGGTACGGACCTGAAGCCACGAGACCCAAAGAAAAATAAGGGCAAAGCCAAGGCTCCAAATCAACTAAAGCCCAATGGTAAGGTGGAGAAGAAAAAGGGAAATGGGAAATGTTTCTTTTGTAGAAAGAAGGTCATTGGAAGAAAGACTGCAGATCCTTGAAAGCCAAGGAAGCTAGGGAAGCCCAAGAGGCCAAGAATCTCAATGCTTCATATATGTTGTAAATGATTGAACTATATTCTCCATACCCTGAACCTTCTACTTGGGTCATTGACACCGGTTGTGGGACTCACTTGTGTAACAATGTGCAGGGCTTGAGAAACAGTAGGAGACTCCGTCATGGGGAGTTTGACTTACGTATGGGTAATAGAGAAAAACTGGCTGCATTGTGCGTTGGGACTTATTCATTAGTTTTTCCAAATGGTTTAGTTTTAGACTTTGAAGATTATGTTTATGTACATTCTCTAGTAAAGAACATCATTTCAATTTATTCTTTATGTAATAAAGGCTTTTAATGCCTAATAAGTTGTAATGAATGTTCTATTTATTTCAATGAAATAAAATATTGAGATGGTATTTTGGATAATGGTATCTATGTTTTACAAACTAACAAAGAATGTTCAACCTCTAATATATACAACGTTAACTCGAATAATCACAAAGAATCACTTCTATGGCACAGTCGCTTAGGTCATATCAATGAATCACGATTAAATAAGCTAGATAAGGATGGGTATTTCAAACCCTTCAAATATAAACCTTATGGAACTTGTGAGTCTTGTTTACTTGATAAAATTACCAAATTACCCTTAAAAGGTAATTGACAGCGTGCAGCAGAGACATTAGAACTTATACACTCTGATATATGCGGACCAATGTCAGTCACCGCTAGAGGTGGATTCTCCTACTTCATTACCTTTATCGATGATCATTTGCGGTATGGGTATGTGTACCTTATGCGGTACAAATCTGAAGCCTTTGAGAAATTCAAAGACTTCAAAGATGAAGTAGAAAACCAGCTTCATAAAGGTATTAAGTCACTAAGGTCTGACCGATGTGGTGAATACTTAAGCAACGAATTTCAAGATTACTTGAGAGAAAATGGCATTGTTTCCCAGTGGACTCCTCCGGGAACTCCACATCATAATGGGGTATCCGAAAGGAGAAATCGGAAATTATTAGATATGGTCCGGTCAATGATGCCAAGCACGGATCCACCTTTTTCATTTTGGGGTCTTGCTTTAGAAACTGCAACACTACTACTAAACCAAGTTCCTTCCAAGACTGTTAGTCAAGCACCATATGAGTTATGGTCTGAGATGTTGGATAGTTATGACCCATAGCATCACTATTTGTACAAATCATGGTGTTGTTGTACAAATTAACTATGTGACAAAGGAAATTGCTCTTTTATCATTTGTAATTAGATTACCAAGATGTATAAATGATAGAAGGTCCTTATGATTAATTCCGGATTGAGATGATATGAGACATTATCAATCCATGACGGTTTAATCATTAAATATCTCTAGTCGTAGTATTATCGAGATTGGACATCGATAATGCAGAATAGACTAGTATTACACTTGTGCGCGTTGTGGGCGCATAACGACATAGTTCTCATATATTTGGGTATAGGATACTCATGTAAGTGTAATAGGAGGTTGTGTTTACCGATGGTACGGGAAACAGCTTCGCTCTGGATAGACCCCTCAGAATTCCATTGGTAGTACGACTATGTATCTATGGAAGTCCGAATCAGGGTAGGTGTATTTGGTCTTAACCTGAGACTTGCACCACTAATACTTGCGACAATCAATATACTTTGGTTTTGGTCGTCCAGGGCTTTAACAGGTTCTGTGTACGCCTCTTCTGGGTATATTGAGAATCGTAGTGTGTTGGGTGTGATGTTGAGATGGAAGTATCACTCGAGTCATAGTGGAGATGATGATCACGTAGGATAAGAAACTGGCACTCTTATATACTGCAGTCATCGGGATAATATGACCAGGTCATGATTATCCGATTATAGAGACTAGTTACCAGAGATCCGATATGTGCTTCGTACGGGGCAGACACAATTCCAGCCCCAGGCCTTGCACGTGACATCTGATGTTGGATCGAAATACGCAACACTACGTATACTACGCCTGATATAGATCACATATTCCAGTAAGAATATTTCTGGAGAATTGGGTAGGCACGGTGCTTTGCTAGAAGCCAACCATGTCTTGTAAATCGGTAAAAATGTAGTACTAGGTACGTACGTGTTCGCATAGTCTGACGACTGGATTTACTGCCAATATATCCGGGTATCTCATGGGTCACTTCCCGAAGATTCACCGATGACGTATGACTCACACTTTATTAATCATAGATTAATTATAAGAGAGAGAAAACTAATCTAGGATTAATTACAGAGATATTTTATCTGGGATAAAATATCAATTAAAGAGAGAGAACGATTAATTTGGAATTAATCGATAAAATTAATATATTCGATATATTAAACGAAATTGGATTTCGACACTGAATTGAAATTAGATTTTAATTTGGGAAAACGAGTTAATTTAGAATTAATTCGTTAGCCACGTGAATAGTGATTTTGCTAGGCATAATTATTTAATTACATCGCAATGGAAAATTTGTTAATTCAGAATTAGCGAACCCGAGCCGGGAGTGTTTGAGGGCCCACTCGCATTGGAATTCAAGTGCTGCCCACAAGTCACATCAAGGGTCAAATCACTAATCAATCAAGTGATGGAAGTCATATCACTTTGAGTGAAGTGATGTCTAGTCACTTTTGATGTGAATAGTTGATGGAAGTTGTTGAATGCATTTAATGCATTTTTTGCCTCCAAAATTGTTTAGCTTTTTTGAAAAGCTTTGACTAAAATTTTAGTTTATGTTTTTAGAAAACATTTACACAAACTAAGACATAATTCTCTCTCTCTCTTCTCCCTTAGAATTCGGCCAATGGCCAAATGCTTCTCTCCCAATTTTGCTTGCCAAAACCGTGAGCAAGAACAATTGAAATTGAAAATTTGTTGCAAGTTTGCCAATGCTGGCACATGAAGTGTCATCCAAGGTGATAGAGAACTAACTTATAAGCATGGAATCATCATTGTTAAAGCTTGGAGCTTGGAGCATCAATGGAGGACCATGACTGAATTTGAAGGAGAACAAAAAGCCCAATGCCGAGAGCTTCATCAAGGGAGAAAATGGCTTGTGTTCATCGCATCCAAAACCGATCAATGTAAGTATGATTCTGCCATTCTTCATTGAGTATTCACATGTGCTTCATAGCTTGAATTGATCCTTGGGACTTAATAGAAACCTAACAATGGTATCTAGAGCCATTTTGAGCATGAAACAAATTAGGGTGAAATTTGGGTAAAATCAATTTGAGCATGATTTGATAAAATTAATTGGTTGAGTATGCTTGAATGATGTTGTATTTAAGTTGTGCATGATCAATTTCATGAAATATTGATTGGATCAATTTTTGCCCAAAATTTAGGCTTGGCTGAGAATTATGTTGCCCTAATAGTCATGGTATTTTTTGTTTCTTTGATCATTGGATGACTTGAAACAATTGTGTACTTTTGATTTGAGATTTAATTGGATTGAATTTTGAATTGGACAAAATACCCTAAATGTCGTGAATGTGTAGCATGTATAATGAGTTGATTTTTGATTCAAATGTGTTGGACATATGTTGATGATAATGAGCATAATTAATTGAGTGAATTAGTATTTTGGAAATGTTAATTTGGTTAATTAATTATGGCATACACTTTAAATTAATTAATTGTGAAATTTGGAATTTTGTAAGTTAATTAATTGGGCCAAATTTGGAATTGGGCTTGTAAAGTTGTAATTGAGCTTAATTGGCTTGGTTGGGCCAAGTTTAATTTAGGCTAATTGGTTGGATCCAATTGGGCCCAAAACCATATCCATAAAGTCCAATTATGACTGAATGGACCTTTAATATTAATTGGGCCTAATGGGCCTAAATTGGTTTCTTCTCTTGGTAATAAGGGTGATTCCTTAAATGGGCTTTGGTATTTGGGTTTGACCCATATTGACCAAAAGTCCATGCCTTAAAAATTAATTGAAAGCCATTGACTTTAAATTAATTGACATTGGATGTTAATTGGGCTTTGAGACCCGTAACGATTAGATTTGGATCTAAGTCGTAAAGGTACATTAAAAAGTGTAATTATTAATTTGGAATTAAATATAGAATTAGTATTAAATACATATTAAATTGGATTTAATATTGTAGTTTAGTATAATTCAAGAATTCGTACTTTGAGTACTTATTCGTAAAAAGAGTTGACTCGCGCAAAATCAAATCGTTGTTTGAACATTGGATGATCATTATATTCAGATTAATTAATTGGATTAGATTGATTGATAACATGCTTGTGTGAATACATGGATGCGATGTATGAATGATGTATATCAGATGGATATTAGATGGGTGAGGGCAATTTTGGAAATTGTTGTAATAAATTTAGAATTTATTAAATTGGACTTGCGTGTCCAGCCTATTACCTCCTTACTCTATGTATTTCTCTTCTCACCTATTCCCCTCAATGTAAATGAGGTTTCTTTAGAAGTGTTATGTAATTGGGTAGAAGTAATACTTGTGCTAGCGGGAGAGAGGAAATTGAGAGATTTATTCTAGGAACAATGTGTTTAAGTATCCATCCGCATATCATTATTATATTTATTTATGCGCCTTATTATGTGTTTAGAATGCATGTTTAAGGGTGTATGATGATGAGACCTAACAAAGATAATTAATTGGTTGCCAATTACGCAAAAAAAACCCTCAACACATATTAAGCGTTTTTCCTTCCATTAAGTGATTCTTACCCAAGATCCAAGAATGGCACTGGTTTGTTGGCCAAAGTCAAGACCTTTGTCCGTCGCGGATATGTTTGAATCATGAAGGCTTTGTTCCGTATCGGTGTCTTGTCCAAGTTGTGATTTGTTGGCCAAAGTCAAGATCATTTGTCCATCGACATTGATTACGAAGCTTTCCAAGGTCAATGGGTTCCGCTTAACTAGGATCACTAAGTTTGTTGTGCCAAAGCCAAGGCTTAGTTGATTCAGAGGAAAAAGGTTATGCAATATATTGGCATATATAAGATATAAGTTTCGGACTTGGATGTCCACCTACTGGATCTAGGAATTGGATAGGATCCAATTGATCTTAGAGATCTACCTAGTTAATTATCATACAATTTGTTGGCCAAAGTCAAAATTGTGTGTCATTTAACGGGATCCTAGCCCACTAGGAAACAAGGTTTCCCGAGTACTCCACAGAGAGTTAGAGGCTCGCCGAAAATATGGGAGGAGGAAAGTATTAAATTTGCAATATTCGTTTAGTTACTTGCCACACGTGCTCATTTCATTTTTCGTCAAATAAATTAATATATTAGTTGGACTAATATTTAATGTTGTTTTAATTAAACAGTTGGACTGTATTCAAACTATTCAATTAATAGTTGATTTTATAATTGGATTATAGTAATCAATATAATTGAATTAAACCTATTAAATTATAGTTGATTATATAGTTGGACTATAGTAATCATTATAATGAATTGTACCTAAAATCGTTGATTGGATAGTTGGACTATAGCAATCAAGATAAATGAAAGATTAGTGTTTAAAACATAATCCTAGGTGAAAATGTATTTAAACGACTTTAATTTTCAAATTGGGAATAAAATCTCAGATAGTCCTGGAGACCGAGAAGTTACTTTATTTGATAGAGTGACGTCTCGAGCTAAGCCGGAGTTGAGTAAATAGTAGAACATGATATTTGGAATATTCATGTGATGATAACTTTAGTGCTTAATCCATTATGCTTGCCGCAAAGACTCCTTAATTTCTTAATCAGAACTAATGATTAGATCCTTATAGTATGATATTGAAATTGAAGGATCTTCATAGATCTATTCTTAGATCTTAGAAGTAGTAAATTACAATAGTAAACTCTTGGAGAGTTAATGGCTATACTCAAGGAGATAAAGCCAGAGTTTGCAATAGGGCAAGAAGCACAAGGCACATCTTATTTCGACATTCTAAAAGGCCAAGGCTTGGCCAAAGGCTTCTGGGGTGCGGAAAATGGGCAAAGGCAAAATCATAATAATCTTCTGGGAAGACAAAGGACATATCCCAAGATGTCTGCCTAAATTGTGGCAAACGGGGTCACTGGAAGCGTGTCTACCGTATGGACATGGCAGACATGAATGAATTGAAGACGGGCAAGGCTCCAACTTCAAATATGTTTGTCATAAACATGTTCACTACTAGTATTAAAATTGGATTTTAGATACTAAAAGTGGTACATAAATATGTACTGGTGTGCAGAATCTGCTGACAAGCAGGATACTGACTTCAGTTGAGATTTATCTGTGAATTGGAAACGGGACGATAGTCGCTGTTTTAACCATTGATACCTAAGTTTAGGAACTACCCTTCGGGTATGTACTTAAATTATGAAATTGTTACAGTGTAACTAGTTTGACTAGGAACATTATCTCTATATCAGAGTATATCTGTTGCAGATATACCTTTATATTCTAGAACACTAAAGTGTTTCATTTTATAAAGATGATATTGAGATAAACACATTAGATGTGAATAACAATATTTATATTTTGAATATAAATAAATCTCAAACGTATAACATGACAAACTAATAGCTCAAACTGAATTAATCAGTTGAGACTTATAAGTGGTATTGTTGTCTGGGACACAACTAACAAGACTCGTATATCCACACTTTCGAAGAGTGGATACTTGGACGGATTTGATTCTATTCAAATAATGTCTACGAATCTGGTTTATTGGGCAAAGTGCCTAAAACACCTTTTACTTGGTAAAAGTGTAAGTGCCATCGATCTGTTAGCCTTCGTTCATAGTGACGTAAGTGGGCCCATGTCTAGCTAGGCTAGAGCTGGATATGATTACTTCGAAACTTTTACGGATGTGGCATCGCGTTATGGTTATGTGTTTCTTTTGAAACACGAATCGAAAACTTTTGATGAATTCAAAGAGTTTCGACACGTAGACAGATAGACCGGCTAAAGTATTAATACCGTCACGGTTAAACCATGATGGAAAATACTTAAGCAATAAATTTCTTATATACTTGAAAGAGTATAGTATTCTTTCAATTAGGACTCCTCCCGGAACACGTCAATTGACGTTGTGTCCGAACGGAGAAACCGAATTTTGTTAGACATGATAAGGTTAATCATGAGTCGCTCTGAGCTACCATTTCCTTCAAGGGATAAGCCTTAATCAGTGAAAAACTTATTTTGAATAAGGTTCCATAAAGTCTGTTTGACAGACTTCATATTAGATATGAACAGGAAAGAAACTGATTTTATCATTCCTGTAGATTTGGGAATGCTAGGCATATGTTTGGATGATACCAAACTAGAACCCAAATTGGATAAGTGCCTAAGTTGTAGGTTATCCTAGGGAAACCTAAGTATAGTACTTATACAACTCACTAGAGAACAATGTAATTGTTGCTCGCCATGCGGTTTTCCTAAGAGGAATACCTATATGCAGTGGTAAGCGGGAGGAAAGTAAAACTCGATGAAAATCGGAGTAATACTATTCCAAGCATCGAGTCCTTAATGGAACACAAATAGTTCATCAGGGATGAGACTATACCAATAATCTTCGAATACACAATAACCATGTAAGTCGGAGAGAGTCAGAAAACAACCTGGGGTATGGGTTTTTGATCTCACCTCGTTAAGATGTCAATCTTATTAAGGAATACGAACTGACTACGTATGAGGAAGTGATACAAGGTATCGACTCCCTATTATGGCAAAGTGCCATAATGTCCGAAATGGATTCCATGTATACTAACTCAGTTTGGACACTAGTTGTTGTAGCGCAAGGCATTGTGCCTATTGGTACTATATAAGTCTTCAAGGAAGACATACATGGAAGGTAACATACCAATTTACTAAGCTGGGCTTGTAGCTAAAAGGTATCGTTATCAACATTGTGTCAATTACGGCGAAACCTTTTACTCATTGCCATGGTTAAATCCATTTGGATAATGCTTGCTGATGCTGCATGTTTCATTTATGAAATATGGCAGATGAACGTCGAAATCACTTTCCTTAAACGGAATCCTTTTGGAGGATGTTTATCACATCCTGACGGTTTTTTCGTACCAAAACAAGCAAACAAGGTTTGCAAGCTAATTCGATCCATGGGTGGATTGAAGCAAGCATTGGGTTCTTGGAACTATAATTTTGATGTAATCATAATGGTATATGATTTAATTCAAAACGAAAATGATTCTTGTGTATATAAGGAGGTTAGTAGGAGCGCACTGAAAGTGATTGTCCTATAAAATAATGATAATATACCATTTCTTGGAAATGATATTCCCATAATACAATCGGTGAAAGCTTGGCTTTCATGAAAATTCTCCGTAGAATTCTTGGGAGAAACAACCTTTATTCTAGGAATAAAGATCTACTGGGATAGATTTAAAGTTGTTAATACTCTCCGAGAACTCGTACATTGAAATAAATGTACGCGACCTTGTGTCTAATACGCTTTGAGCATATGGAGTCACAATCAGGCCAATCCAAGTGATAGTCACTGGATTGATATTAAGAACATCCTTTAGTATCTTAGATTAACTAAGGATGCTGTCTTAAGCTATGGGGAAGGAGAACTTGAAGTGACTGGGTTCACTGCTGCAAGTTTCCAAACCGATAAAAATGACTATGTCGTAATAAAGGATACTATAAAGTTTGAATAACGGAACAGTGAGTTGGAAATCTTCCAAGCAAGATATTGTTGCCGAATAAACAACACAAGCGGGTTATTGCTGCAGTTGAGGCAGCATTATAAGCCTTCTGGATTGATAATAATCCTAATTGGATTAGGAGTAGTTCTGTTAGCAGCTGAGCTAGGCTACAGTACAGGCTAAAGAATTAATGGTCTCATCAACGATCCAGATAAATACTTCAATATTCATCTGATTCGTTCAGATCATACATCGTGGCGATGTGATGATCGGATAAATCGCATCAGATTATAATCATGCAAATCCGCTGACGAAAGTATTTTTCTCAGCAGAAGTTTGAGCGAACAGTACATAGTTCGGGTGTTGGACACTTGAGTGATTGGCTATAGGCCAAGTGGGAGATTGTTGGACAGTTATGACCCATAGCATCACTATTTGTACAGATCATGGTGTTGTTGTACAAATTAACTATGTGACAAAGGAAATCTCTCTTTTATCATTTGTAATTAGATTACCAAGATGTATAAATGATAGAAGGTCTTTATGATTAGTTCCAGATTGAGATGATATGAGACAGTATCAATCCACGAAGGATTAATCATTAAATATCCCTAGTTGTAGTATTATCGAGATTGGACATCGATAATGCGGAATAGACTAGTATTACACTTGTGCACGTTGTGGGAGCATAACGGCATAGTTCTCATATATTTGGGTATAGGATACTCATGCAAGTGTAATAGGAGGTTGTGTTTACCGATGGTACGGGAAACCGCTTCGCTCTGGATAAACCCCTCGGAATTCCATTGGTAGTATGACTATGTGTCTATGGAAGTCCGAATCAGGGTAGGTGTATTTGGTCTTAACCTGAGACTTGCACCGCTAATACTTGCGACAATCAATATACTTTGGTTTTGGTCGTCCAAGGCTTTAACAGGTTCTTTGTACGCCTCTTCTGGGTATATTGAGAATCGTAGTGTATTGGGTGTGATGTCGAGATGGAAGTATCACTCCAGTCATAGTGGAGATGATGATCACGTAGGATACGGAACTGGCGCTCTTATGTACTGCAATCATCGGGATAATATGACCAGGTCATGATTATCCGATTATAGAGACTAGTTACCAGAGATCCGATATGTGCTTCGTACAAGGCAGACACAATTCCAGCCCCAGGCCTTGCACATGACATCCGATGCTGGATCGAAATATGCAATACTACGTATACTATGCCTGATATAGATCACATATTCCAATAAGAATATTTCTGGAGAATTGGGTAGGCACGGTGCTTTGGTAGAAGCCAACCATGTATTGTAATTCGGTAAAAACATAGTACTAGGTACGTACGTGTTGACCGGCGTAATCACACACGTTAAACGCAAGCGCACATATCGTTCAAGTAGTATAAAAAGATATCGATCCCACGAGGACTTATTACCTATTCTATTAATTTTATGATGTTAAGTGATTACTGATATCTAACAAGTTGTTTGATTAAAATGACGATGATTCTAAATTTAAAACAAGTAAAAGAATTGAGAGTAGATTAATGAGAATTAAAACTATCTAGGGTTGTGAATTCTCCAATACTTATTAAATGATGAAGTAGTTAAATCATAGTTGGTTAAATATTGAGTTATTAATCTGGAATACTAAATTATGTAAAAGCCTCTTTCGAACGATCATTTACAAATACCTAGAATAATCAAATTGAACCATATGTCTATGTCAATTAAATTACCTAGATTCATTAAGATTGAATTCCAATTATGATTACCCCCGCCCAACAGGTATATTCCTATCCTGTAAGGAAATATATTAAAGGTTTATCTATCCTTAAAGAAGATCATGGGTTGTTAAGTGTGTGTGGTCTTTAACTTAAAATCTCTATGTCTAGTTCATTTTAAGTTTTATTTAGTCAATTTTATTAATGGCCAGTTAATAAAAAGCATTAAGATTAAGACTCAATAAATAACTTTTTATATTACCCAAATTATAATCTAACCCTTATAACCCGTGATATTGAATTTCATCACAACCCTAGATACTAACTTAGTTATGACACATAGCTAGGGCTAGTAAAATAAAATACATAAAGTAAAAATGCCGAAAGTAAAATTGTGGTAAAGTAGAAATGCAATGAAATGAAATGCTAAGGTAAAAGGAATTAACTTTTACTAATTACTATTTAGATATCTCCCATTATATAATATATAAACTTGTGATAATTTTCCAACCAGCCATAAAGGCGGAATCAAGATAAACCAGCCATATAGGCGGAACAACAATATACCAGCCATAAAGGCGGAACAACAATATACCAGCCATAAAGGCGGAATAGAAATTTTAATAACCAACCGACCATTATGGCGGTATCCTCATTAAGTCAAATTTTAAATAGATTATATATTATATTTAGGGAGATTAATCTAAAAAGCAATAGTAAAAGAATTACCTTATTACCTTAGCATAGAGAAGTTACCTTCTCATAGTAATAGTAAAAACCGAAAAAGTTTAAGAAAGAAATTACTATTACTATTAAAAAGTAATTACAAAACTTGAATTTAAAGAACTAGAGAGAGAAACTCTCAATTTAGAACTAAGAAGTGAGAGAGAATGGTACACTGAGATATGAAATCTCGAACTCAATTTATAGGCGCGGATAAGGGTCCGGCGTCGCGACGCCCAAATTGCACTAGCGTCGCACCGCTGGGTACAGTTCGACACGTGT